>JAAAKG020216078.1:0-46861 GCA_010014905.2 Druon quercuslanigerum
ATTTTCAGGAGCTTAGGGGCCTCCCCACTCCAGCAAAATAATTCTATATCTCCTTTTTGCATCCGGCGCCTCAATTCATGATTTTCTATAGAAATTTGAATACTAATCATAAAACGATTCCATTAATGGTTTAAAATTCAACAATGCGGTTGAAAAAATGTTGAAAATCCATCGTTTTTGGTAGAAAATTATAATTTTTTTTTTAAATCAAAAAAATTTTGAAAAATTTTTGATTGAAATTTTATATTGATTTCATTACGGTATCTACATTCATTATATTCAAAAGATTTTATACTTCTATTATTCCCTCATTTTAGTGAAAAATCACCCTATTTCCCCCGTTGTGAGAGCATTTTAGGTTTTAAAGTCCAATTTTAATACTTTTAGTTATTCTTGATTCTTATTAGAAATACGTAAACACAAAAAAAATCGTTAATGTAGTTTATGAACGACTCCTAAGTAATTTAACTAGTTTCAGCAAACCTTGCGTTTTGACCGATTTGTTGTGAAGTTCCTTCTGAATGTGGGTATGGAGTTAGCATGTATGCTACAGTTTCAGGTTTTATGGCTTTAAATTCTTTATTTTCTCTTGCCAGTTCATTTAGTTTAGCCCGAAGTTTGGCATTCTCTTCCTTAACGGTTTTATTTTCTTTTAAAATGCGTTGGCAGTGTTCTTTATATTTGAAACATTTCTTTTCCTGAAACACCAGTTAATTACTCTACTTTTTTATTTTATTCAATAAATCATGATTTTAAGCGTTCAGATTTTAACGTACGATATCGTGCAGTCGAGCACTATTGAGAAGGAGCTGCCTTTTTTGAAACATGAAAGCCTGCTGCAGTTTTTCAAATGGTTCTTCAACAGATTCGAAGCAGTGTTTAATTTCTTTTGCTTTCAATGCATCTGCTATTGGCATCGTTCGCAAATCATTGTTTCGACACTGAGGACATTCTTTCTTTGCCCTTGCTAAAAATCCAGAACAAACTACTTATTTTCCAGTTATTTTTTGTATAACGTTGAACTTCAAGAAATAATAGATTTTAATCATATTTTTGTGTAGGGAGACCACCCTGTAGAAGATAATAGACCTATAGTTGACAATAATTAATTTATAAACTAAAAGAAAATATTAAATCAAAAAAGTTCAGTTTAGTGTGAAAATATTGTCATAAAACTTTTCTATTATTAAATATACGTGTATGGGAACCACCCAAAAATAGATAATAGATAATGACACTATAGTAGATAATTATTAATTATAATCGCAAACGTAAGTAAAATATTACATTCTAATTTAAATATATTAACACATTATTTAAGTTAAATAATTATTTTACATGCATTAGTATTTTAAATTAATGATTATCTGCTGTAGGGTCATTATCTACTGTTGGGTGATCTCCCCTATTCCAATTTTAAAAACATTCAAATATAAAATTAACTTGATTTTTTTTTAATTTAGTTTTCTAACTAATTATTTTGAAAGTATTAAAGATAAACTTCAATTTTTATTTTTAAATATTATTTTTTATCTATAAATGATCAAAATACCTATTTTTTACAGCAGGTTTTTCTTCAATTTTCTCATTTTTCTACTCAAATGCGAAATCAATTAATAGAATCCAATAAGAAAATCAAACTACTTTCGGTCGAAACTTCATTATTTTAATATATATTTTATTACTATTTCATTATTTTGGATTAAGAATTCACCTTTTTTGTCAAAATTTTTATTATTGTGTTCAAAATTAAATCCTTTTGTTGAAAATTAAACAATTTGGTTAAGAAAACATACTTTGTTGCAGATTCAACTGTTTTGTCAGAAATTCGTCTTTTTGATTTAATATTCCAAAAATGAATTGAATTTTTTTTTCTTTCTTGACTAACAAATTTTTTGTACTAAAGCATCAACTATTTAGTTGAACATTAATTTTCTTTGGTTCGAAAATTCATTTTTTCCTGTAGAAACTTGACCTTTTTTGGTTAAAAGTGCAACTGGTTGGTTACAAATAAATCTGCTTCGGTTGAAATTAAAGTTTTTTGTCAAGAATTGAACAGTTCTGTAGAGAATTCGTATTTTTCGGTCGAAAATTTAACAATTGTATAGTTAATCTAACTATTTAATTAAAACTTTATGTATTTTGTTGATAATTCATCTTCTTTGGTAGAAGATTTAACTAATTGGTTGGGAATTCCTTTTTTGGGCTTAAAAATTTAACAATTTGCTTGACATTTTTCTGTTTTTCTAGACTAACAAGTTTTGTTGGTTAAAAACTCAACTATTTCGTTGAACATTCATCTTCTTGATTAAAATTTTCTTATTTGGTTTGAAATTGAATTATTTTGTTCAAAATTCGATAATTTTGTTAGTCATATTTCTTGCTGGAAGTTTAATATTTTTGGCCTGACAATTCTAAGTTTTGATTGCATTTTTTTCCTTACTTGACTAATAAATTTTCATTTGGCTAAAAACTCAACTATTTCATTGAATTTTGGTTAAAAATGCAACTGGCTTCTTAAAAATAAAAATGTTTCGTTTGAAAATGAATTTTTTAAATAAAAATTCAAAAGTTTTGTAGAAAGTTTGTATTTTCGGCTCAAAAATTGAGCAATTTAGTAGCAAGTTTAACCATTTAACTGAAATTAATATTTTTTGGTAGAATATAAATTTTTATGTTTAAAAATGCAACTGTTTCATTGAAAGTAAATCTGTTTTTGTTCAAAATTCAACTATTTTGTGAAATATTCTTTTGTATTTATTAAAACTTAATTTTATTAACAATTAATTTTTTTCTTGAGAATTCATATTCTCGAGTTGAAATTTCAACTGGTTTTGCCTAAAAACTTAACGATTGGTTAGAAAATTAAACTATTTTGAATAAAAATCCTATGAAATGAAAATCTATGAAATCTATGAAATGAAAATTTAACTACTCCATTTTTTGTTAAAAAAAGGATCATTTTTATTTTAAAAATTCGACTATTGAGTTAAAAAATGTGTAGAAGCGAAACAAATGTAAACTAACAATTAATCAAATCTAATTTGGACTTAGATTACAGGGGGGGGGGTATAATTCAGTTCAAAATTTACTTATTTTGTTAAAGATTCAACAATTTTTTTAAAAAGTCATACTTTTTATTTGAAAAGTTGCCTTGATCAAAAGATTTGTTTTCGTTGAAAATGCAACTATATTGTGTTGAAAATTCGTCCTTTCGGTTTGATAATCCATCTCTTTTTGAAGAAATTTCATCTTTTTTTAGTTGAAAATGCAACAGTGGTGTTGACAATGATGATTTTGTTTACAATTCACATTTTCGGCTTGAAAATTTATCTTTTTTATTGAAAATTTAACGATTTGGTTAAAAGTGCACGTATTTTCTTAAAAATTTTGTGTTCATTATTAGAAAACTAATCTACTTTGTTAAAAATTTAACTATTTGTTTCCAAATTTACTTATTATGTTAAAAATTCGTCTTTTTTGGTAGAAAATTAATGTTCTTGAATGAAAATTTAACTTTTCGGTTGGAAAAGTTAATTGATTGTTTAAAAACTAAATTGTTTTGTAGATATATGGTATTTTTGGCTTGGTAATTCAATATTTTCGTTCAAAATTTATTATCTTTCTTAAATGAAAAATCTTTCTTCCTTGAAAATACAGTTCTTGTTGAAAATTCGCTTTTTTATTTGAAAAGTGATCTCCATTGGTAGGAATTTAACCTTTTCTGGTTTAATTTAACGCATTTTTTTGCTTTTAAAAAGTTACAAAAGCACTGAAAATTGAACTAGTTTGTTGAAAATTCAACTTTATTGGTTGTAAATTAACTTTTTTGTAGTTAATTCACATTGTCGTATTAAAAATTCAACTTTTTTTTAGAAAAATCGTATTTTTGATTTGAAAGTTCAAATATTTGGTAAAAAATTGAACTATTTTGTAGAAAAAAATTGTTATTGAAAATTAAGTCTCTTCAATGAAAATCGATCTATTTCATGTTCCGTAAAAAATTATATTTTTCTGCTTAAAAATTCAACTATTTAGTTAAAGAATGTTAGAAACTAAAAAAATATAGACACATAATTCTTCAAATCAAATTTGGACTGGCATCATATCCATTGTTCAAACTACTTAGTTAAAAATTTATGTAATTCGTTACAAATTCGTCTCTGCTGATTAAATCCAACTGTTTTTTTATTATAAAATAAAATCTATTTTTCTTTAAGTATCATTTATTACAACAACCATTACTACATTATTTGTGGTTCAAAATTCAACAATTTAGTAGAAAATTTAACTATTTAGTTGAAAATTGATGCATTTTGTTGATAATACGTCTTTTTTGGTAAAAAATTAATTTTTTGTTTAAAAATGCAATTGCTTATTTGGAAATTAATCTGTTTTAGTTGAGGATTCAAGTATTTGGTTCAATTTTTGGTTAAATCAAACTGTTTTATATTTTTAAATGAAATATATTTTTTGTTGAAATATCAACTATTCCTACTTTCTTAAAAGTTTATTTTTGAGTTGGAGATACATGATTATCGTTGGTTCGAACTGAAAATGGACTTTTTTTCTGTAAAAACGACAATTTAGTTGACAATTCGTCTTTATCAGTAGAAAAAAAAGTTGTTTAAAAATGAAACTTTTTTGAAAATAGATCGGTTTTAGTTGCGGATTTAAGTATTTTGTTAAACATATATTCTTTGAAATATCAACTTATACGACTTTTATACACGTTGACTTTTTTAAACTAAAATTTCAACTATTGTGTAGAAAATTCGTCCTTTTGCTGTAACATTAAAAAATTTGGAAGAAAATTAAACTAATTTGAAGCCAACATTTTTTCTATTCATAATTAACTGTCTTAAATGTCAATTTAACTATTCCATTTTTCTTTAAAAATTTAACTTTTTTAGTTGAAATATTCAATTATTTAGTTTAAAGTTTTTAGAAACCAAAAAATATAAATTAAAGTTATTTAAATAAAATTCGGACTAACATCTCATCCATAGTTCAAACTATTTAGTCGAAAGTGTATGTAATTTTTCAAAAATTCGTCTCGGTTGGTTAAATCCAGCTGCTTTTTATTTTTAAATAAAATCTATTGTTGTTGAAATTTAAACTATTAAAACAACCAATACTACTTTCTTCAAAGTTAATTTTTTAGTAGAGCATGCATAATTATAGTTGAAAATTCGTTTTTTTTATTTGTTGGTTTTAACTGAAAATTATCTTTTCTGTTGAAAATTCTTCGCTCAATAATTAATCTGTTTTAATTGAGAATTCAAGTATTTCGTGAAAAATTTATTTTTGTTTGTTAAATCAAACCGTTTTTAGTTTTTCAATAAAATCTAGTTTTGTTGAAATATCAACTATTAGTACTTTTTTAAAAGTTAATTTTTTGGTCGAAAATAATTATAGTTGGAATTTATTAATTTTTTTGTTTTTAAAAATTTATTTTTCTTAAACTTCAATTTCTATTCTTTTGTAGAAAATTCGGGGTTTCGGCAGTAAAATTGAACTATTTGGTACAGAATTAAACTAATTTGTAGAAAATTTGTGGTTTATTGAAAATTAATATTCTTAAATAAGAATTTAACTACTTTATGCTTGTTTCAAAATTAAATCCCTTTTAGTTTAAATATTCAACTATTTAGTTACAAGTTTTTCGAGTCTAAAGAATATAAACCAAAAATTATTTAAATAAAATTCTGACTATCATCTTATCTAGTTTAAACTATTTGGTCGAAAATGTATGCAATTTGTTGATAATTCGTCTTTTATGGTAGAAAATTAATCTTTACGTTTAGAAATTGAACTATTTAGTTAAAAAATTTCTATCTTTTTGAAAATTCGCCCTTTTTGGTGGAAAATAAATTTTTTCATTAAAGATGCAACTGTTGAAAATTAATCTATTTTAGTTGGGGATTTAAGTATTTTGTTGAAAATTCGTTTTTGTTGGTTAAATTTAACTTTTTAATTGAAATTGAAATCAATTTTAATGAAATACCACCTATTATATTTTGCGTTGAAAATTTAACTCCTTACGTGAAAGTTAAACTGCTTTCTTAAGTTTTATTGTTGTTCTAAAATTCATAATTTTAGTGAAAAACTGTCTTTTCTTTTTGGTCAAGCATTAATTGTTTAAACTGAAAATTTCACTATTATGTTAAAAATTCGTTTTTTTTTGCTTTAAATTTCACCAATTTTGTAGAAAGATTAACTATTTGGTACACAATTAATTATTGACAAATAATCCATTTTGTTAGAAATTCCTCTTCTTTTTTGGATCAGTTTATCTGTTTTTGATTAACAATGAAAATCGTTTCTTTTTTTAAAAATATTAACTATAACATTTTTTGTTAAAAATTCATCTTTTGCCTTTGCCCCAAAGGGTGGTATGTGTTTGACAATTACAGAAATAAAACTTATTTGATATAATAAAGTAATATCTGCTTTTATAACAAACAGAGATTAATAACTCCAATTTAAAATGTTCATTTTCAGAACGTACAGGTTACACAGTGTAACCTAAAAGTTGTAGATCAAAACAAAACACTATTTAATAACAAAAAAATATAATTTTTGCACTTACCGTAAGCGAGGCACACATCACAAAATACGTGACTACAACAAGTTAAAAAAAATGTTTTTCCCAATTGTTTAAAACAACGGTTACAACGGAGCCATTTTTGTGCATTTGTCTCTTTCGAAGCCATCCTAATTGTTTTCTAACTACGATGAATCACAAAAAACTTCACCTACATTATTCACTAGCATCAACCTCAAAGGAGTAGAAAATGAAAAACACTCTACGCCGAAATTAAATCAACGAACTCTATCCATTTCACGTTGCGAGTTATAACACGTTTTGAATCTTCCGATGCGCAGTAATGCACAGCGCACTGCAAAACGCCACCACTTGAGAACTAAACCAACTCGATCGATAAAACAGAAAAATTCATAAGATGCGGTTCATAAGCGGAAGGAATTGGAACTTATCATATTTTTATTAATATTTTTCTCGAGTTTAATAACTGTGGTAAAAAAAAGTGGATTTTCCCTTGATTTTCCTTAATTAATTGTGAGCTTCTATCACCTGCGCAATGTATATTTTCATCGCGAAGTGAGATTGTTTAATAAAGAATGAGAAAGAATATGCGTAGGACTTGCGCGCTTTATTGAAGCAATTTTCAAAGAAAAAAAAAAAAGAAAAAACTGGGAGCCAGAGCTCGATAATATTCAGGAATCTTAAATGCAATAACGCCCAACACATAGTCGCCCTTGTATACGCAATTCATCATTTCGCAGTCAAATCGGGTTTTTACGGCGCTCGTGAATATATGTGACGCCGGTTATGTCGACAAAAGTTTCTTGTTTTGGCATAAAAGACGCTGCCAAATGGCTGACTTTTGATTTCGCCCGTTTCGTTCCTGTAGAAGGTATTCTGTCAAGTGAATCCTAGTAGAAAAAAACAGACAAAATGCCGCGCGTGAAAGCATCGCCGAAAAAGTGCGTCAAGACGTCGGGCGCTAATACTCAGGGGGCTAATACCTGGGTCTTCCTCATGAAAGGTAAACACACACCAATTTATCTTATGTGCGTTTTTTCTCATTATTTCTCTCCCTGCAATCGATTTTTTAATCAAGGGGAATATTTCTTTTTTTTTTTAAGAAAAAAACTCCAAAACTGAGCAAATGAATTCTGGATTTGTATTTTCATTTTTGCATCATTTTTCTTTAATTTTTCGGTTAATTAGGTGGATTTTATTTCACGAACAATAATAATTATTAATATATTTTTTTGGCTTTATTAATTTTAATTAATAATAAAAACTTTGTTTTTATATAAAAACACTATTTTCTATCAGAAAATACGAATTTACAACATTCGCAGTTTAAAAAATTTATTTTTGTTTATAAAAAAACTAGTTTTAAAAAAATGTTTATGAAAGTAGTAGTTCAAATTTCAAGTAAGGAGTTGAATTTTCAATGAAAATGTAATAGTTGATATTTCAATAAAGAAAATTTCCCTTTAAAGTGAAAAACAGTTGATTTCAAGTAACAAAAACAAATTAAAAAAAAAACTAGAATCCTAAACTAAAACAGATCAATATTTAACCAAACAGTGGCATTTTTATACTTATTAATATTAATATTAATATTAAATTTTACCAAAAAGAACAAGGCGGGGATATGATGATAGTCCGAATTTTATTTTATTAATTTTTTGTTTATAAATTTTTTAAAACTAAAGAGTCGATTTTTTAAACTAAAAAACATCTATAGAGTAGTTTAATTTACACACAAAAGTCTCAATTTTTAATGAAAAAAAAACAAATTTTTTTAAAAACACTTTCATATTGCACCAAATAGTTGAACATTCTACTAAATTAGTGAACTTTCAAGCCAAAGGGACGAATTTTCTGCAAAACACTTGAATTTTCATCCCAAGATTAAGAATTTTCAACAAAATAGTTACATTTTCAGGTAAAAAATTCATTTTTACCAAAAAGAAAAATTAGTTTTCAACTTAATTTATGAATTTTACATAAACAAAAATAAATTTTTAGTGGTTCAACTGTGAACCAAGGAGTGGAATTTTCAACCAAAAATGTAATACCTGAATCCAAACAGTTGCATTTTTAATTAAAAAAAAATTATTTTCTACCAAAAAAGAAAATACTAATTTTAAATAAAATACATACATTTCTAACCAAATAGTAGCATTTTCAAGCAAGAAGATTAATTTTTTTACCAAAAAAGAAGAATTTTCAACTGAGAAGATTAATTTTTCAACTAAATAGTATGAACAGTGGATATAACGGTATACTTCATCCGAAATAGACGATTCATCAAGAAAATAGTTAAATTTTATTTCAAAAAGATGAATTTGCAACCAAATAGATTAATTTTTTACCAAAAATTTTTAACCAAAAAGGGAAGTTAAGTTTTCAGCTCAAAAAATTAGTTTTAAACAAAAGAGAAAGTATCTTAAAAGCATATTCGTTTATTATCGTAAAACCTTCAAAATCCTTTAAATTTAAAATTTCTAAAAAATTTAAAATATATATTCAAATAGGTCAAATTTTTTCTAACATTTTTTTTTAATCATGAAAAATTAAAAAAATTACATATTAAAATCTTCCAGATTCTATTTTGACAATTTCAGAAATGTTTTAAAATGTTTTTAAATCTTTATCCTTTTTGGATAAAAATTCCATTATTTTGTTGAAAATTATAATATTTTTTTAACTCCACTGTTTGGTTGGAAGCTTACCGTTTTTGGTGCAAATTTTTATTTTTTCCTTCAAAATTCCACAATTTGGTTAAAATAACATCATTTTGGTAGAAAATTCGTCTTTTAAGTTTCAAATGTCATCTCTTTGGCAAAAATGTAATCTTTTTTTGTTCAAAATGTAACTTTTAAGTTGAAAATTCTTCGTTCTTGATTAAAAAATTTATTATTAAATTGAAAATTCTACAATATATTTGCTAAAAATGTCGTTCTTTTTGGATTAGAATTCTTCTGTTTTGTTGAAACTCAGCAATTTTGTTAAGAAGTAATCTATTTTGGTTAAAAATTAAACTTTAATGTTAAAAATTCTTTTTATGTTAAAAATTTTACCGTTTTGGTAGAAAATTCCATTATTTGGATGAAAATTATATTTTTTTAATCCCACTGTTGGGTTGGGCATTTACCGTTTTTGGTGCAATTTTTTATTGTTTTGTTGTAAATTCCACAGTTTTATTAAAACGCCCTCCTTTTTCAGTTAAGGATTATTCGTCCTTGGTTAAAACATTTATTAATATATTGAAGATTCTACAATAATTTTGTTAAAAGAGTCGTTCTTTTTGGATTAGAATTCAACTTTTTTGATTAAAATTTGTCTTTTTGTGATAAAAATTAAATAATGGTTTGGTAGTAAATTCCATTTTTTGGTTGAAAATTAACTTATTTGTTGAAAATTCGTTGTTTTAGATGCATTGAACTGTTTTTGATTTATAATGTTGATCTACTTTGATAAAAATAATTTTTTTTATCAAAGTTTTATCATTCTAGTTGAAAATTAAACTATTTTGTTTTATAATTCACTATTTTTACTTGAAATATTTGGAATTGGTAGCGTTTTAATTTAAATAACGAAAAAAAATTATTTAAAAAAATTCTTAGACTGGGTGAAGAACTAGTGTAACCAGCGAAAATGCTATAAT
Organism: Druon quercuslanigerum; assembly: GCA_010014905.2. Taxonomy (NCBI): domain Eukaryota; kingdom Metazoa; phylum Arthropoda; class Insecta; order Hymenoptera; family Cynipidae; genus Druon; species Druon quercuslanigerum. The sequence continues at coordinate 10,212 of JAAAKG020216078.1, forward strand.
AAGGTCAAAGCTTCCAAGATTCAGGTATTTTGAAGAAAATAGCAAAAATCAGGAAATTTCTGTAAGACATAACTATACAATATAATTAGGACTTAAACACAGTCACTTTTAGTTACTTTTTTTAAATGAAAACTTTGCGTTAGTCAGTTTTCTTTCAATAAAGTTCAGGTCTACACCTATTTCTAAATTGTCTTAAATTATTTTGAAATATTTCTGGGTATTTTTAAAGACTACGAGAAATTTGTAATAGATTTAAAAAAATTGAAAAGAATTTTAAAGACTTTAGGATATTTTTGAAACCTCTGAATTTTCAAGGGCTTTTGATTAAAAAGGTTTTGGTAATGTTTAAAGATTGCAAGAATTTTTTTATTAATTTGATTAATTTGAAGGGATTTCAAAGTGTTTGAAATATTTTAAGAGAAAATTTTTCTAGGATTTCGGAAGATATAAATATTTTAAAAGATTTCACAGTATTTTATAAGATTTCAATGATTTAAGGGATTTTAAAGATCGCAGTGTATTTTAATACATTTTCCAAGATTTCAGTGTATTTCAAAGGGTTCATTCGCGAGAAGTGACGTATTTTGTGGGGTTTCAAAGATTTGAACAGATTTAAAATTATTTTTACGAATACATCCTTTCTTCGAGCGACGATATTTATGAATGTTGAATCCCAGATTCTTTCTTATGTCTTACGGTCCACATAAGATTAAAATATAATTGAGCCAAAATCCATTTTTTAACTCAAAAAATAAACGGCACTTTTAATCTATTAATGACTACATTTAGGAAAAATTGACAGTTTAGAATGGTCTAAACTGTTTTAAAGAATTTGTTTGAATTTTTCTAGCTCATTTCAAAGTTACAAAATTCAATTAAGTTTTTATCATATTCTTAAATTGTTTTCAATTCATTAAAATTTTTTTAATTCACCTTGAATTTTCATGAATTGCATTGAATTCCTGTCGTATTCCTTAACTTCCTCCAAATTTATTTCAATTTCACGGAAATCAATAGATTTTTTTAATTATTAAAATTTTTTCCTGTCCTTTTAATTTTTTTTTTAAATTTAACTTGAACTTTTTGGGTTTCTTATGAATTTATCCAAAGAATACCCTTCGGTCCCTATATTTTATCACATAGAGTTGAAATCACAATAAATACAACAATAAAATTGAATAAAAATCATTAAATCTCTTTGAAGAATTGTCTATTTGGTTAGAAAATTCTGTTTGTTGAAAATTCATCATTTTGGTTGAGGATTCAACTATTTGGTGAAAAAATTTGCCTCTTAGTTGAATTGAACTGGTTGTAAATTCTTTTTGTTATTTTTGAAATTAGTTTTTATGATATTCTTACATGATTTTTTTAGATGGAATGGAAAATGCGGATGGAAAACAACCAGATATGGTTAAATTACGACACCCGGCATCAAATCAACCCGCAATGTTTGTCTTTAGTCCTGGTGACGCTACAGTGCAGGAAGTAATGACTTTCGATGAAAACAAAAGGTCCTGGTTCATAGACGAGCATGTGAAATCCGATGGAAAAATGCATCTATCAACGCCCATAGATCCCATATTTCTCGTCCTCCCTTATTTGAGAAAGGTAGGGTTTAAAAATTATTCTTGTCAGGAAGCGTCCGCATATTACGTGATGCTATTTCCAGTGATTTTTGAAATCTAAATGTCGCGTGACACTGAACCTGACACCCCTCCTATTTTTAAATACAAAATACAAATGTAATTTTACATAACCGTCAATAGAGCAATGCATAGTGAGTTTAAACTATTTGATAATAGTATATGAATACTTTTCATCAAATTCTTTAAACATTGTTTTTTTTTCATTCGAGAAAATTGTTTTGTACATTTTCTGATAATAAACTTTAATCAAGTTAGCAAAAATTTCCCTTTTTCTCGTTTTTATTGCTTAAATGTAAACTGAATTAATAGAGCCCAATAAGAAGAACTTGGACTATTTGGTTACAAATTTAATTATTTTGTTGAAAATTCATTCAATTTTTGATTCAAAATTAATATTTTTTTTACTAAAAACTTAATTATTACATTTTTAGTTGAAAATTTATCTTTTGAAGTAGAAAATTTAACTATTTGTTTGAAAAGTCTACCATTATATTTTTGCTTGGGAAATCATCTCGTTTGATAAAAAAATTCTACTATTTGGTCGAAAATTTAATTATTTTGTTAAAAAGTCATATTTTTTGTCAAAAATGTAGAAAATTAATTTTGTATAAAAAAACTTATTGATTGAAATTTTAAGTTTTTGTTTTAATTTAACTATTTTTCTAAAAAAATATATATATTTTTTTTTGGTTGAGAATACTAAAAAAGTAAATGTTCTATTCTTGGTTGAAAATTCATATTTTTAATTGAAAACTGATCTTTTATGGTTAAAAATGCAACTGCTTTGTTTAAAATTTATATTTTTTGGTTGATTTTACCTGTCTTTTATTTTAATTCTTTATGAATTAATTTTTGCGTTACAGATTCATCACTTTAGTTGAAAGTTCAACTATTTGCTTATAAATTAATTTTTTGTGGAAAATTCAACATTTTTGTAGAAAAGTCATCTTTGTTAACTATGTTGACAGTTCTTTTTTTTATTAAATATTACTTTTTCACTGAAAATTTATATTTTTTAGTCATTTGTTTATTAATTCAATTATTTTTTTCAAAATCGATGTATTTATTTGATAATTTATGTTCTTGGCTGAAAACTTATCTTTTTGGTTGAAATTTTTCTTTTTTTTTTAGTTACAAGTTGAACTACTTTGTTCAAAATTCGTTTTTTTGCAGATTCATCGTTTTAGCTGAAAATTCAAAAAATTATTTGAAAATTCATGCATTTTGTTAAAATTAGTCTTTTTAGGTTAATAAATAATATTCTTTGTTGAAAATTCATCTTTATGGTTAAAATATTTATCTTTTTTGGTAGGAAATTCATCGCTTTGGTTTAAAATGCTACTACTTTATGACCATCCGTTATTTCTTGTTGAAAATTAATTTCTTTATTGAAATTTATCACCTTTCTAGTTGAAGATTCAACTATTTATTCGAAAATTTATGTACTATTGTGGAAAATTATTATTTTGTTTTGTTGTTAAAAGTTGAACCCGCTTTGTTAAAAATTAGTTTTTTTTTGTTGCAAAACTATCATTTTAGTTGGAAATTCATCTCTTTCGTTGAAAATTTCATTATTATATTGATAATTCGTTATTTTTGGTTAAAAATTATTTTTTTATTGAAAGTAACCTTTTATAATCGAAGATTTAACTATTTAATTATTATTTTTAACTATTATTTAATTTTTATTTTTTATAAAAAGTTAATTACTTTGATGATTTTTTTTCGCAGATTCATAAGTTTAGTTGAAAATTCATCTATTTGGTTTAAAATTTGACTATTTTATTGACAATCTACTATTCGTTGAGGATTCAACTATTTTAATTAAAAATGTTATATTTTCGTTGGATTCAACTGAGTGATAATTCGTTTTTCTTTTTGTTCAGTATTAGGGTTTTCACTGCAAATTTAACTGCTCCATTTTGGGTTGAAAACTTATCTTTTTTACTTCAATAATCAATTATTTTGTTAAAAATTCATGTATTTTGTTAAAAATTCGTTGTTTTCTAGAAAATTAGGTTTTTTTTGTTGAAAATTAATCATTTTTTTGGAGGATTAAATTATTCTGTTAAAAAATTAGTTTCTCTTTTTAGTTAAGTTGAACTTGCAATTTCTTCTTTTCGGGTTTAAAAGTCAACTGTTTCCGGAAACATTAGATTTTTTAGTTGGGAATCTAAAGTATTTGGTTCAAATTCCTCGATTTGGGTAGAAATGTAGTATTTTTTCTTTTTACTTTCTTATAAGTTAGTTCTATATTATAAATGATTATATTTATAGCATAGATTTATTAATTGCAAGTTTAACTGTTTCATTTTTGATAGTAAACTTATCTTTTTAGTTGAAAATTCAACTATTTGCTTGAAAACCCATCTCTCTTGGCTAAAAATGAACTTTTTTGTCGAAAATTTAACTTTTCGGGTTAAAAATTCAACATTCATCTAATAAATTCACCTTCTTGACTTGAAAATTGAACTATTTTGTAAAAAAATGCAACTACTAAATTTCGTTGTGTTAATAATATTGTTCTGTAATGTATCGACATGGATTAAAAATTTATTTTTTGATCAGAGAAGTTTCACGTCCTATAAAAGCCCGAGTGTAATATGTGGACGCTTACTTACATCCTTCATTTACAGAAATTTTCTTTTCTTTGATTTTCCAATAAATTTTCATTTTTTGTTTCAGGCTCAACAAGTGATGCCTCTCGATCAAATTATACGAGATGATGATTATCCAGAAACTTCTCGCTTGGCTAAATGTCACAACTTGAAGTTGTCTTTGGTAGCAGACCGAAAGGGTGACGAGTCGTTGCAAGCTTACAAATTCAACGAAGAGAAAGCAATGGAATGGTTGCAGAAGAAAGTCGACAGGGTAGCTGAGATTCTTAGACAGAAGGGCATTCATGTTTCTCAAGGTGCAGTCAGTGCAAACTTTGTTAAAAGCAGCAAACATGAGAGTGGAACAGCTGCTGGTAAGTTTTTTTTATTTCATAATGAAATTAAACATTAAACATTAAAAACATCGCTTCAGTTTTATTTGTTTAAATGGGAAGAAAATTTTGGTCATCTCACGGTTCGCAAACATTTTTCACAGTCAATTAAATTCAAAAAAGTCTAACCCTAAAGCTAACAATGTTTCTATTTGAATTAATGAAAAATAATCTAGAAATTAAAGCACTCAAGATGCAACTCTTAAGTTTCCAACTTTTAAAGTTGAAGCTTCAAAGTTTTTTTAATTAAAAAAAATTCGTATTCAAATGCTTAATAACTTAAACCTATAAAGTAGAAAGTACAATTGAATAATTTTAAATTATGTGCATTTAAACTGAAAATTAAAATTTTTTTAACTTTTATAAATTGTAGAGTTCAAAGATTCAGTTTCAGTTCCAAAAATATAATTATATTATAGGATTTTAACCAATTTTAAACTAGACACATTAAAACTTGAACGATTACATTTTTTTAAATTGAAAAATTTTTACATTAGAAGTTGAATTATTTTTATTTTAAGTAGTTTAAATATCCTTGAAAAGCTTCAAAAATTTATTTCAAAGTCTTGAAAAATCAACATGTTTCAAATTTATTTCACTATAAAATTATAATTCAAAGTTTGTCATAACTAGTAAATATTGTTTTAAATCATTCGAATTTGATATAATTAAAAAGAAAAACATTTTCAATTTTCCAAGCAATTTGATGAAAATGTTTTTTTTCTTTTTGAAACCTTTCACAATTCTTAAAAAGGTTATAAATTTGTTAATTACTCGAGTTGTTGTACAAATAGTAAGTGTTCAATTGTTATTTAGACATAAAAATTCAATAATTTCACTTACAGATTAATAATTTTTTAAATAGAGCAATCAAAATCGTAACTTTAAAAGTTTAAGAGCTCCTTGAAATTTTAAAGATTCAAGGCTTTCTATTTAAAAAAATTTAGTTTTGAAATTAAATAACATTTCATTTTACGACTAAGGCTTTTGAATTGAACCAGTTGAACAATTGAACACTTATTATTTGTAGAACAATTCGAGTAATTTTTAGAGAGTGTTAGAGGTTTTGAAAATATTCAAAATTAATTAAAAACTTGAAATGTGCAAATAGCCGTGGCCTAATTTAAAGCAAAGTGTAGATTTCTGCAGATTTTGAACAACAATTTTAGAACCTTTTTATGAATTGTGAAAGGCTTCAAAAGAAGAAAAACATTTTCTTAAGATTGCTAGGAAAATTGAAAATTATTTTTTTAAATTCAAAAAATACTTAATATTCGAATTATTTAAAAAGATATTTAGAAGCTATGAAAAACTTTTAATCATAATTTTATATTTGAAGAAATTTGAAACAAGCAGGTTTTCCAAGAGTTTTAAATCAAATTTTAAACCTTTTTGAGAATAATAATTCTACTTGTAATGTAAACATTAATTAATTTAAGATAATGTAAATCTAAAATGGAAAATTTTGTCAGATTTTCGATTTATGCTTTATAAAAAGGGGAATTAGTAGGAAAAAAATACTGATAAGTTAATTTGGGATTTTGTATCATACTAAAATGTGTTTTAAAGACGTTGTGAAATGTTTATAACTTAAAATGATGTAACTTTGCATGATCTTTTTAATAGTTCAATTTCGAAGGTTTGCAATATTAAAACACTTCAATTTTAAAAATTAATAAATAAAAATTCTTATTTTCTGATGGTTTTAAAGATTAGAAGTCAAGGTTTCAATTCTAAATCTGCCAAATTGAAGAAATTTTTAAATTAAATCATCACAATTACAAAATGTTAACTGTAATTTTTCACAATTAAAAACTTCAATTTTAAGGTTATTCTGAAAATCAAGTCCAAAGTTTTAAATTCTTCATATTTCAAAGTACAAAAATTCCGAATTTAATCAATCATCAAAATTACAGCGCAAATACCAATTTTTTAATTTGGTTGATTTGGGAAATCACATGTCAAGTTTTCTAATTCAAATCTACCAAATTGATGAATTTTCAAATGTAAATTATCAAAATTACAGAATTTTTTATTGTGAAACTTGTATAATTTTTCATTGTAAATTGAAAAATGTTTAATTCTTCAATTTAGAAGTTTCGCAAATGAGCGTTCTACAATTCGGAACAGATTCCATTAAAAAGTCTTAAATTATAGGAATTATGAATGAAATTGCCTAAATTATTATGATTTTGAAGATCAAAGGTCAAGTTTTCAATTTTAAATCTGAAAAATTAAAGAAACTTTGGAAAAATGTATGTATTTAAATGTTTTAAATTGAAGAAATTTCTAACGTAAATCATCATCATTGCAGAATTTAGTTTAGTATAAAACAAAACTTGCATAATTTTTAATGGTAAATTTTCAAACGTAAAAAAGGTTCCATTTTGAAGATTTGCATTTAAAAGTTTTACAATTATGAAGATTTATAATTGAAAGTTCTTTAGTTTTAACGATTCGCAGTTGAAGATTCTTTTATTTTAAAGATTCAAAGAAGTCGAGAACTTCAAATTATAAGTCTTTCGAATTTATGAAATTTCAAATTTAAATATTCAAAATTACAGAATTTTGTATTGTAAAACTTAATACTTGCATAATTTTTAATTATAAATTGACAAAATTAAGAACTTCAATTTGAAAGATTTTCAAGTTGAAAATTCTTTGAATTTTGGAAATATAGAATTCTAAATGATTTAACTTTCAAGATTTATACTTTGAAGGTATGAAATTTGGATCATTTAAAAAAAAATAGTTCAATCTTCAATTTACAATTTCTAAGAGTTACAATTGAAAACTCTGATGATTTTGATGATTTTGATGATTTTGGAAATCAGAAGTCAAGTTTCAAATTATAAAATATTTCAAATTGAAGAAAGACTGAATATAAAGATTATTATGTATAATCCTCTTTTACAGAATATCTTAGATACGCACACGGTATTGTCTCGGAATACCTCGCCGAGGATCTTTCCAAAAAGTTGGCTCAACACCTGAATTTGCCGGAAGAGGTGGAACAAAAGAAACGCAAGTTGAACAGCCCAAAAGATACAGCTGATGAAAAGAGACATAAGAAGGACCCACAGGAATCTGAATCCGTTCCGCGAAATGGAGCACTCGATTTGACAAAGCCCGAAAAGGTTTTACCTCTTTTTTTATTTTTAATGAATTTAAAACATTTTTGACTTTACAGCCGAAAATTAGTTCAAAACAGAGGAAATAGGGTGATTTTTCACGAAAATAGATTAATAAATTATTTTAAATCAAATTAATGTATGTACTTAAGATTTCAAGTCAAAATATTTTCTACTGAAAGAGATGAAGTTTTAAGAAGAGTTCAGTTTTAAATTTAAGAAGACGAATACTTTAAATAGCAGTTGCAATGGAAACATGAATTTTCCAGAAGACGGTTAATTTTTCAATCAGAAAGTCCTGTTTCAATCCAGAAAGATTAATTTTGGAATTTAGAAAGATAGCTTTTCTATCAAAGAAGATGAATTTTCAACAAAAAAGTTCATTTTTAATCAACTAAAAATACATTCTTTACCAAAAAATTTAATCTGTAATCCTTAAGGATGAATTTCTATCAAACAAGACTAATTTTCACACACACAGTTGAATCTTAAACTTAAAAAGGTAAATTTCAGTTTGCAAAAGTTAATTTTTAACAAAAAATAACAAATTTTCAGTAAAATAGTAAAATTTTTAACCAGAGATAAATTTTCTACTAAAATGATAAATGTGAAAGCAAAAAAAAATGAATTTTCAACTAAGAACATTTGTTATTAACAAAAACACTAATTTTTAACAAAATACATACATTTTTAAATGAATAGTTGAATCTTCAACTAAAAAAGGTAAATTTCATGGAAAAAATTAATTGTCAATAAAATAATCTAATTTTCAACCATTCAAGATGGAATTATCAACCAAAAAGACCAATTTTCTACCAAAAGCATTAATTATCTAGCAACTAATTCTCAACTAAGAAAGATACATTTTTACAAAAAAAAAAAAAGGTTTCAAGAACAAAAAACAAAGTGTCAATAAAATAGTTACATTTTCATATAAAGAGACGAATTTTCAACTAAGAACATAAACTATTCACCAAAAGACTAATTTTCAACAAAATACATTAACTTTCGCATAAGTTAAATCTTCAACTAAAAAGGTAAATCTCGGTTAAAAAAATATTTTTTAACAAAAAATAATGAATTTGCAATAAAGTAGTCAAATTTTCTACTAAAATGATTACTGAAAAAAGCAATTTTTAATGAAGCATTGCAACTTTTAACCAAAAAATGTTAATTTTCAGTCAACAGCATTAATTACACCGGCACACAAAAAAAAGTTTTGGGGGTCGCTGGATCCGAATCAGGGGTCCAAATAACCAATTTGGCTAATATTATTTTGAAAACGTAAAAATAGATGTAATAATGGCGAAAAACCGCGATTTTTTGTTTATATTTTTGCAAAAAAAGAAACAAATATTTTCTTACCCAGTGGTCTTTATCAGCATATTTATATGCTTTTGGGGTCGCTGAATTCGAATCTGAGGCCCAAATAACCCAGTTAGCTCATATTTTTTCGAAAAACGCAAACATGACGAAAACAGCAATTTTTGCTAAATTTTTTGGGTAAAAGTGGAATGTTTTAGGTCGAGTTAACTTAATTACCATACCTTTATAATTTGTTGGGTCGCTTAATCCAATTTCGTGGTACAAATAAACTAATTAGGTCGTAGTGTGTTTTCAATACTCTGAATAATTAGTCAAAAATATTAGCCAACTAGGTTATTTGGATCACCGATTCGGTTCAGCGACCCCAAAAACGTATGGATATACTGGTTAAGTCCACCGAGCAAGAAATTTTTTTTTCAAAAATATGCACGAAAAGTCGCCTTTTTCGTCGATTTTACGTCTATTTTTGCGTTTTTCGAAAAAAATATGAGCCAGCTGGGTTATTTGGACCCCAGATTCGGATTCAGCGACCCAAAAAACATTGCTTTTCTGGTGTAGTCCGCCGGATAGACCATACATAGATTTTTAAAAACATTGGGATTAATAAAGAAATTGATTATAGTTGAATTTTCGGACAAAAAAGATGAATTTTCAGCAACAAAATTGTTTTTTAAGCAAACAGTAGAATTTTTTATCAAGCGAGATTAATTCTAAAAGAAAAATATAATAGTGAGTTTTTCAACATAAAGTGGAAGAAATAGAATCTAAAAACCTAAAAGAATTAACTTTCAACGAAAACTAGTTGGATTTTCTTAGTAGATTCTGTTAATTCAGTTTGCATTTAAGCGAAAAAAAAGAGAAAAGAGGGAAGTTTCTCGAATACAGGGGAAAAAGTGGAATTGGTTGATAAAGGAGAAAAGAGAGGAATTGAAGAAAGACTTTCAAGTCTGACAGTTGTTTATTTTTTTCTTTTAGCCCCTAAAGACTCCACCACCGTCAAAGAAGGACTTGGCGAGGCAGAAGGCAGCAGCGGGTTCGAAAAGTATTACCAGCTTCTTCAAGAAAAAATGAGCACGATAAACGAATCGCTGTGAATGCTCAAGATTTTTCATTGTATCACGCAAAAAATGATGCTGTCGATCTTCTGTGTTCCTATGAATGTTGTTATTTTAAACGTGGATTTAAGCACCTTTTAAAAGTAAAAAATGCATAATCGCTCAATCACAAGATTATAAAGAGGACAATGAGTGAAAAATGGTAATAAAAATGTAACGAACCTAAATATGTACGTTAGCACATTATCGTGGACTTTTGTGAGGAAATCTCTTGCTCAAGCTTTCTATTCGTCTTTTATTGAATGACTCGCAATACGAGAACGAGATTTTTTTCAAGACAAATCTACAATGTCTACTCGAATCAAATTTTAGTTTTCCTCATCATCATCAAAAATTGATTATGTACTTCTTTTAAAAATTACTTTAAAACGGATTGCTTATTTAGTTGATTTATGTTAGAATCTTTAGTTGTTAACTTGTCAGAAAAAACAAATTGTTCATCACATAGTCTCGCGATTTCAGATATTGTTTTCTCGATTTTTAAAAAGCGTTAAGAAAATTTTATCTTTTACAGGGTTAATTTTTACATTCTTTTGAATTTTGCTGTTTTATTACTTGTATCTTGTACATAGTATAGGTATATGATTGTAGTTATTTATGATTTTTTTTTACTAAAAAAAACTAATGTTTTCCTCGTTATATAACAGCGTACTGCTCACATTCAAGCCGAGATGATTTATTTAATTCTGTATACAGTGTGAGTGTAAAGTAAGAATACTTAATGTACAATGAAATATTAATCAACGTTGTACTTGTAATGTAATATACTTGTGAAAAATGGAATCGTAGTTGGAAAATTATTCCTTAAACCTTGTTTCTTCTAGGAGTAAAATACTTTTTTAATACGCATTTAAAAATTAAGAAACTTCGAAAAAAATATTTGCCAATTTCAAATTTTTAAGCCAAACAACGTTATTTTCAAGGCCTCAAAAATTACATTATTTCAGAATTGCGTATTCAAAATTATAATTTTAAATTTAAGTTACCTAAATTCAAAGTGATTTGATAGATTTTATTACTAAAAAATAAGATTTCTGTAGTATGTTTAGATTAGGATCGTGAAACTAAATCGTTGAAAATTAATAATTTTCCAACTGTGCTAAAATTGAATTAACATTTCTGGTAAAAGAAAAATTAATTTTCAAGCATGCAGTTGAGTTTTCAACTAAAAAAGAAAAATTTTAAACAAAAAATGGAAGAATTAAATTTTTTGTTAAAACAATTTTCAGCCAACAAGAAAAGGAATTTCCAATAGAATATAGTTAAACTTCCAAACAAAAGGAGGAATCTTCGATAAAAAATGAATTTCCAACGAAAAGTGTAGTATATAGTAAATATTTCTAATAAAATTATTTTAATTTCCAATAAGAAACAAGGGAATGAAACGAAAAAATACAAAAATTCAAAAAAATAAATGAATTTTCAACAAAAAAGATAAATTTTCAAGCAAAAATGGAATAATTATATTTTTAGTTGAAAAAAATTAATTTTTAATTAAAAAAACGATGTTTCAACAAAATAGTTCAATTTTCAGCGAAAGAAATTAATTTTCAACTTAAATGATGAATATTCAACCAACAAAATTATTTTTTCACCAAATAGTTGAACTTCCAACACAAAATTTGTATTTTCAACCAAATACATGAATTTTGAATTAAAAAAGATGAATTTTCACCCAATAAAATCAATAAAATATATTTTTTAACAAAGCAAAATAAATTTTCAACCAAATAGTACAATTTTCTATCAAGCAATGCATTTTTTATCAAAGAAGACTAAATTTCTATTATGAACAACAAAATACATGGACTTTTAAATAAAAAAGATAATTTATCAACCAAAAATAGAATAGTTTAATTTTGAGTTAGAAAAAAATGTCAAAAAAAACACGAACTTTCAACAAAGTTGTTAAATTGTAAATCAAAGAAATTAATTTTTGACAAAAAAAAATTATGCTTGAACTAATGAAAGTCCACGAAAAAAATACGAATATTGAACAAAATAGTTGAATTTTTACCAATAACAGATACATTTTTAACTTTAAATAGAACACTTAAATAAACAAAAATTAATTTTCACCCAAAAAATTATTTTTTTATGAAATAATTTAATTTTCATTTTCAACAACAATACTTTTAAACGAAAATACGATAGGTAAATTTTTCATAGAAAATAACGAATTTTAAACAAAATAATTCACTTTTAAAACAAATGTTAACCAAGTATTTCCACCATAAACAGGGTTCAACCAAGAAAGGTGAATTCTCCATGAAAATAGTTGAATTTAATAAAAAAAAAAACGAATTTTCAACAAAATAGTTGAATATTCATACAAAACAAATTAATTTCTTCTAAAGAATTGTGATTTTAAAACAAAAAACATGCAATTTCTAACAAAATAGATGAATTTTCAACAAAAATGTTGAATTTCCAACAAAATAACATAATTAACTTCATCAGTTTATCGAAAATTCCCCTGACTTTATGAGGTTTTGCCTGGCATTCCCTGGTTAGTTAAAAACTGTCTGACTTTCTGGAATAGTATAAAAGATTTGAAAAAGTAGTTTCAAAATAGTGGCAAAAATTTTTACATTCATTAAACTTATGTGTAATCCGAATTTAAAATTCTCTGAATGCAACAATAAATTTATTTTTTATCCAAAATTTCCAGCTTTCTAAAATCATACTTAAAGTATTAAAAAAAGTTTATTATTTAAAGTTGAGAAGTTTACTTTACAATTTTTTTTAAGACTGTATCTTCTTTGATAAATAATTTTATTGCTTCAATCAATATTGAATAATTCTGTAGAAGTCAATAATTTGTTTACAAAGTGGTTAAAAATTCAATTCTTCTTTCAAAATTGGTCTCTTTGGCTTACAAATTGTATAATTTAATTAAAACGTTCTTTTTTTCTTGACTCAAAATTTGTTATTATTTCATCTTTTTGGTCTAGAAATTCATCTCTTTCTGTAGAAATTTGACTTTTTTGGTTAAAAACGCAACTATCTGGTTTGAAATTAATTTGTTTCGGTTAAACTATTTGGTTGAAATTGATTTTTTTCTGGTAAAATTTTATGTTTTTAGACAATAAATTAAACTTTTTGATTAAATGTTCTACTTTGTCCATAAACTTTTTTTTTTCTTTGTTAAAGGTTAACAATTTTACTAGAAAATTTGTTTTTTATTCTTCGTTCAAAATTAATTTGTTTAAAACTGAAAATGGAACTACTTTGTTAAAGTGCAATTGATTGATTGAAAACTAATTTTTATGCTGAAAATTTATATTCTCATCTTGAACATTCAACTATTTAGTAGAAAATTCGTTTTTCTCGTTTGAAAATTCAACAATTTGGTACAGAATTAAATTATGTGGTACAAAATTAAACACTTTTGTAGAAAATTAGTTTGTTCTTTTAATTGAAAAGTCTGAAATAAAAATTTGAGGCCTGCAAGTTTCAAAATGAATGAAAAGACCAAGAAAATTACTGAGTCAAGTAAAACTCAAAAATAGATATTATAGCCATAAATAAAAAATTTAAATGAAAGTTTAATACCATAAAATATTAATCAACATAGTTAAAATAATGTAATATCCTTGTGAAAAATGGAAATATAGTTGAAAATGATTACTTAAACTTTGATTAAGCTACAAGTATAATGAATACTTTTATAAGAACCCATTAAAATTAGTTTTTTTACCTTTTACTTGTTTAATTTAATTTTATTAATTACAAAATCATTCTGCCATAGGTTCAGACTTCGGTTCGGACACTTCCGAATCCCTACATTTTGCGTGTTGCAATTCCCTTCTTATTTCAGCTGTAATCGTATGATGAGATTGGTGCTTTAATAATTCTAACAACGATTCTTTTTGTTCAGAACTAATGTCGCTTTTGTAACGCTGAACAAATGACAAAAATGCCTGGTGCCATAGAACCGGTAATTCACGTCGATCGTTCCTAAATCTAAAACAGAAAATTTATTTTTATTCAAACCAGTGAAATCATTTCCAAATTGAGAAGTCAGGGTGGCCGAAAAACTTCCATTTTTAACATTCCTTGATTTTCCCTAATTTTTCATTGTCCCTGACCATTAATATTTAAAGACCCAAATTCAAAAAAAGAGAAAATGACCAATTTAAATAGAAAAAGTAACCAAGAGTGATTAATTTCTACCCCAAAAAATAACATATGTGACTAACGTGACTTGAAAGGGTTCCAGAGGAATTTTAAAAAATTTAGAATTGGTTCAATAAGACTTAAAAACAATACAATTTATATCCAAAATTTTTTTAATGAATTGGGAAAATTTTTTTAATATAAAAAGTTCCATTGATTAATTCAAGGGAAATAAAAAGAATTTGATGAAATACCTAAGATGAAGATGAATGAAATAAAAACTACAAAATCCATTAATTTGAATGAATTTAAAAGAATTCAAACGAATTAAAAAAATCAGGAGAAATCAAAATAATTCAAAAGAATTTAAAGGAATTAAGGATAAATAAATAAGAATTAATAAGAAATAAATTTTTGGAAATACATTGAGATATTTTAAATCATGCTAAATTATATGCAAGAATTTTTTTTAAATCTCTAGGAATCTTTTACGAAAATTCATTTTACTGGTTGAAAATTCAACTATTTAGTTAAAAATTAGTTTCGTTTTTGATTAAAATTTATCATGTTTAGTATAAAATTATGTATTTGGTTAACAAAGTCGTCTTCTTTGGAAGAAAAAATTTTGTTTTAGGTGAGGATTCAAGTCTTTCGTTCAAAATTCGTCTTTAGTGGTTAAATTCAATTGTTTTTTATTTTACATTAAAATATTCTCTTGTAATATTTCCCATTAAATTTTTTAGTAAAAAATTCATCTTTTTAGGTTAAAATTTAATTTAAAAAATTTAAAAACTTAAATAATTGGTCGAAAACTAACATTTTGATTGAAAATTAATATTTTCCGATTGAAAATCCATCTTTTTTATAGAAAATTAATCTTCTTGGTTGAAAATATCTCATTTAAAGTAAAAAATTTATGTTTTTTGTTGCAAATTCGTCTTTTTGGTAGAAAATTAATCTTTTTGGTTGAAAATGCTGGATAACTATCTTCTTGAAAATTTATGTGTTTTGTTAGAAATTCGTTTTTCTTGTAAAAAAATCAATTATTTCGGTTAAAAATGTAACTGCTTGGTTAAAGATTAATATGTTTTAGTTTCGGATTTAAGTGTTTTGTTCAAAATTGTATATTTTTTAAAATTAAATTAAACTATTTTTGATTTGAAATTAAATCCTTTTTTGGTCAAAGCATAAACATTTTTTTGTTAAAAATTCATCTTTTCAGGATAAAAATTAATTTTTTTATTGAAAAATTTATCTACTTGATCAAAAATGAATCTTTTTGTAAAAAAATTCATATTCCTAAGTTGAAAATTCAACTGTTTTGAAGAAAATTCCCTTTTTTTAAAATGAAAATTATATTTTTTTAAATGAAAATTTAGCTATTTCATTTTTGGTAAAATATGATCATTTCAAGTTAAAAAATTCAACTATTTGTTTGAGAAATTTTCTAATTTATCGAAAATTCCCATTTTTAGTAGAAAATTCATGTATTCTGTTAAGAATGCTTCTTTTTTTGGTAGAAAATTGATACTTTTGGTGGACAATTCGTTTCTTTTTTGCAAAAATTAAATTGTTTTTTATTCTTAATTGAAACCTTTTTTGGTTAACATATCAGCTATTACATTTTTTGTTAAAAATTCTTTTTTTTTTGTTATAACTTCATCTTTTTAGGTTAAAAATTTATCTTTCTTCGTCGAAAATGAACTTTTTTTTGTTAAAAATTCAACTGTTTTGAATACAATTCGCTTTTTTAAAGATGGAAATGATATTTTTTTTAATGGAACTTAAAAAATTTCATTTATGGTTAAAAGATGATACTTTCATGTCAAAAAATCAAACTATTTAGTTGAAAATTTATTTAATTTTTCAAATATACAGCTTTTGTTAGAAAATTAATTTGCTCGGTTAAAAAATTCTCATTGTTAGTAAAAAATTCATGTACTTTGTTAGAAATCCTTCTTTTTTGGTAGAAAATTAATCCTTTTGTTTGGAAATTCGTTTCTTTTTCTGTAAAATGCAACGATTTTGATTCTGAATTCTATCAATTTTTAGTTGAAATATCAACTATTATATTTTTTGTTGAAAATTCATTTTTTTTTTTGAAAAAAATTCATTTTTTGTTGAAAATTCATTCATTCATTCATTAAGGTTAAAAATTAATTTTTTGAACTAAAAATATAACTATTTGGTTAAAAATTAACTTTTTTTTGAAAAATAAATTTTTTGAAAATTCAACTGTTTCTTACAAAAATAGTTTTTTAACTAATACATTTTTTTTGGAAAATCTATGTAATTTGTCGAAAATTCCACTTTTTAAAAATAGAAACAGACTTTTTGACTTGTAAATTCAATACTTTGGTTAAAATTATATTCTTTATTAAATGAAAAATCTTTATTAGTTAACATTTCAACTTTGCTAGAAAATTCGTCATTTATATTTGAAAATTCATATTTTTTGTTATAAATGTAACTTTTTCAATTAAATCAAGTCTGTTTTGCTTGAGGATTCAACTATGTTGTTCAAAATTCACCCTTTATCTTTCAACTATTTTTTATTTAAAATTAAAATCTTTTATTGGTTAAAATATCAGCTATTACATTTTTTATTGAGAATTCATCTTTTTTGGTTTGGAAATTCAACTACTTTATTGAAACTTGAAGTACTTCGTTAATCCACGAAAAAAGTCAGATTTTAATTTGGATGCACCCTAAATAAATTCATACAAAAAATTAGTCAACGAAAAAGACGTAAGATGGGAAGGAGGGGAAGCGCTGAAATTTAGGGCCACCCTGGAAGGAGAAACATAAATGATTAATCAACCTGAGAAAGTGGAAAACGACACCATCGACAACACGATACGGAAGAGCGTACTTTTTATCGATAATTATTCTCAAAAATATACTGTTTGCTCCCGTGTAATCCATTTCCGCTATTTTTAAAAGAGCCGCCGATGAATGGAGAATCGGTATCGAACATCTCCCGATAACTGAACCCACAATAACAGCTTCTCGGAGAGTACAGGTTCCAGATTCCAACAAGGGCAATAAAAATCCCTTCATAAATGCTCCAGGCTTATACAGTGCTTTCTTCACCGCATTATACAAGTGAGGATTTAATCTTTTGAACTCTGCCAAATCATCCCTGATACGCGGCAATAAAATTAGATTATAGAATCTCTGAGCCATTCGATCCTTGAGATTCGAAGCAAAGATTTTCGTAGCCTCGAACATTGCTGCAGCAGACCATTTCGGTGGATCTAGGATGTACAGAATCTGCTCCCAATTTCGTTTGTTGGCGATGCTTTTAAAAGCATGAGGAAGATGCCCTCGGCGATATTTTGGCAGGATGTCTCGTATTTGCTCATAAATTGCCTTTTCTCGAGGATCCAGATCTTGTAATTGCAGGGATCCTATATCAGAGAATTGTGTGTCTATTTCAGTCTTCTTTTCGGTGAGTTTTTCCATTATTATGTCGGCGAGAGTCCGCGCTGGGGCTCGATCCCTAGCCATAAACATTTCAAGAGCTTTTTCGTCCTCTTTGTTAATTTGAATGTCTTCATAATAACCCTTCTCTTGGATCTCATCATCGCTGGATTCAAGATCAGAATCACTGAGAGTTTCTCCCAGTTTTGTGATTCGTTTTTTTGTATTTTCAGATTTTTTATCGGGGCAGAGCTCTTCTTCAATTTCCAGCTGTTGTCGCCTCGCTTGCGAGAGGATTTTCTGCGATAGGGCTGCATCTACGTACTGAAAATTTTGAAGAAATAAAAAACACTCTATCATGAAAAAATGTAAAATAGTTAATATCCTTCACGACTTACGTGTTTTTGAGAAAAACAATTTTTCCTCTTTTAACAATTAAAAATCTCATTTTGTCGAAAACGAGCATAATATAAATTCATAGTACAAATTCGGTTTCCTTCCTGCAAAATATACAATTATAACCAAGTCCTTTTTTCTTAAACTTTCATAACTTTGGTGATTTTAATGATAATAAGGTTTATTTTTTAAAATTATTTTTAATAGGACGCAGTATAAAAAAAAATTTTTAATCAAAAAAAGTTTGATAAGCTTCTTGGATTTTTCAAAAACTAATATTTAAACAGAGTTTACGAAAAACCCCACTTTTTATTTTCTTTATTTTTTATATAGATAATTTAGAATGTGTTCAAGCCCTGTGAATATCAAAATGGGATCTGGGTTTTTTCAAAAATTCAATTTCAAAATTAGTTTTTCAAAAATCCAAGAAATTTTCCTAAATTTTAATTAAAATAATTCATTGTAGTAATAGAAAGCTACGTTTACAAATTGAGAATCATTGTTTTCCAATTTTCAATTGCAATTTGCAAAAAGTTAAGCACACTCTTGAAAAAATTACCTGAGATTTTCAAGTTTATAAAAATTCTCTAAAAATTTCAGGTTTCCCACCTTGTTTATCTTGTGTATTTTAGAACAAAAGTTCTAAAGAATAGAAATATTCGATAAAAAGCGACTAAGATAGCATTTATTTTAACGAACTACATCCAGTTATTTTTTAAACATTCTTTATTAGTTTATTAATAAAATAAAGAACATTTTCCATGACATTCTTAAATTCTTATCTCTAAAATTGAGGAAGCATAATTTTTCTTTATTGATAACAGTTCTAAAATGAGCTGATAAGTTTAATTTTCTTTCTGTATTTCTTTCGAATATATCCTTTCGTTATTTTTAGTTAAAAAATCGTTTGTATGTTACAGATGTCCTAATATGATTTTTATTATCGTGAATTCTTATTTGTAATCAGAAATGATAAAAAAATTAAACTAAGGAAGCATTCTGAATAAGAATATAAATATTTTACTGGATGTTTTAAAATATTAACTAAGTGTATTTTTTTAAACAATATTATACTTCATAATTGAACGTCATAACAATGTCACATCTTAAATATTTGTTAAATATCAATTAATTTTTTTCTCATGTTCTTGACATTATTAATAAACTATGAATAAATATTTTTATCATTCAAATCTTGTTGTTCGTTAAAATAAATGCCATTTTAGTCGATTTTTTCTAACATTTTAAAAAAATACACAAGATAAGAATCTGTTGAGGATATAATTTTATATATTTTAGGAAGGGGAATAATTTTAAACTATGAACTAATATTTTCATATCTCCCGTTGTTGTCAACAAAAATGAGATTTTTAATCGTTAAATACGAAAATTCCTTTTTCTCAAAAGGTCTAGCATCCCCTAAAACAAGTACAAAAGATAAAATGGATAGTAATATTTATTAATAAATATATAATATATTATAGGGTAATAATAAATCAATAATAAAATAAAATTTAAATACTCATTTTCATCATTTAATAGATTTAATAAATAAATACCAGGAAAAAGTACTTACACCAAAGAAGTTTTTAGCAAAGTTTCCAAATTTTAGTTGCTTTTATTTATAAAATGAGAAACTAAAGTATAACTCGAACCACGTAAAATGTAACATGTCTCCAAATCCGAATTTGTGCAAAAAATTGAGAAATTAATGACAAAAGAATTTTTTGAATGACTTTTACTCATACGAACCATTTGCATTAAATTGATTAATGTAAAGATTATGAATACAGATAAATGTTTTAGTTCTAAAGGTGTTTTGTAATGATTAAATGTCAAAAATTAAATGGCAAAATTCTAATCTTGTAACATTTTAATATAGAATATTTTATAAATAGAATAACATTTTTTTTCAATTCAAATTGATAATTTTTTTAATTTAGGACCAAGAGTGATTAATTTATAAACTAAAAAGTCATTAAAATTAACTAATTTAAATTAATAATGTACAGCGAATAAATCGATGAAATTCATCAGAAATGGGTTTGAAATGCGTTTAGAAATATTCTAAGGAATTAAAAATAATTAAAAAGAATTTACGATAAATGAATAAAAACTCAGCGTGCATTCTAGATAAATTCAAATGAACTGCAAAAAATAATTAAAAATCTCTAGAAATATTGAAAACCTAGGAAATCCCTTACTTCTTGCAAATAATTTTTTTAAATGCAGTAAAATTTATTAAAACACCTTAAGATTTTAATCCCTTAAAATCGTTGAAATCCTTCGAAATATGACAAAAGGCCTTGAAATCTTTAAAAATATTTTAAAACCTAATAGGTCCAGTAAACGTTCCATATCTTCCGAAATTCTACGAATTTTTTCACAAAACCACGAAAATCTTTTAAAATACACTAAAATATTTTAAATTATTGATATCAATTAAAAATTTCTCGGAATCCTTTAAAATTCCATTAAATATTTAAAATCCTTTGAAATCTTTTAAAACTTTTTAAAGTTCGAAATACCTTAATATTATTAACATTGAATTATTGAAAGCTACTAAAAATTCCTTGGAATCTTTTTAAATGCCCTAAAACATTTCAAAAGCTTTGAAATATTTTGAAATCCCTTAAAACTGTTAAAAGCTCATGAAAATTCCTCACAAGTTTTAAAAATACATCAAAATATTTAAAATCCTTTGGAATCTCTTCAAATGATTTAAATCTTTCCACATTTACTTTTCAAATCTCATAAAAATTCCTATGAAATTTTGCAAAGCTTCTTAAAATTCATTGGAATATCAAAATACCTTTAAATCTTTCAAATCCTTTGGAATCCCTTTAAACTATTAAAATATTTCAAACCTTTTTTAATACTTTTGAAATACTTTTTAATGCACTAAAATCTAGAAAATAGATTGAAATATTTCGAAGTCCTTTAAAACTTTTTAAAGCTCTTAAAAATTACTTAAAATTTTTACATATACACTAAAATCTGGATAATCCTTTTAAATTATTTAAAACTACTTAAAATTTGTTGACATATTCAAAATACCTCTAAACTTTAAAAGCCTCCGGAACCCCTTCAAATAATTGAAATCCCGTCACATTTTTTAAAACTCTTAAAAATGCATTGAAATCTTTTAGAATAACCTAAAATATTTAAAATCCTTTCAAATCCAATTACAGTCTTTAGAATATTTTAAAATACCCTAAAATGTTTACAATCCTTAAAAAAATTTTAATCCCTAGACATTTTGGATAGGTCTTTAAAATCCCCTAAATATTAAAAATCTTTTGAAGTTCCTTGACAATTTTTAAAGCTCTTGAAAATTCCATGGAAATTATAAAAATGCACTAAAACCTTGAAAATTGTTCGAAACCCCTTCCAATTTTAAAAATCTGTAAAGAATTTCTTGCAATCTTTTAATAATCTCAAATTGATTTTTAAAAAAATTGACTGTTACTTAAATTGCTTCTTACAGAAAATTTCCTGGCTGTTATTTTTTCTCAAAATCTGCAACTTTTCCCTGACATGGAGCCATCCTAAAAATGTGTATCGTATGACTTTCGAGCCTTTATTTTTTCAAAAGAAAAGTACTCTAGAAAAATTTAAATCCTTTTTTATGAAATAAAACAGTTTCAAATTTACACAAATTCGCTCGTATTAACAGGAAACGAAGATAAACATATTTTTCGTTTCAAAATTTATCTACACTAAATGTATTATTCTTGAACTCTGTTTTAAATGCAAAAGAGAAACAGTATAAGAAATTTACAAAGCTTTTAATGATAAAAATGCAAGGAAATTCAAGTTATTAATAATGTGAATAACGAACACCATATTTAACATTATATTTGGCGAACAGTTTTGTAAATGCGTCAGAATTAGTTCAAGGGAAATCCAAAAACGTAAGTGAATGAATAGAAAATTTGTATTTTATATATTAACTTAGAAGAAAATAATAAATAAACATTTTATTGTTCTGACCTCTTCATCTCCGTCAGTCCGCATTCTGACTTTCTTTCTGTTTTTCATTTTTGCTGTTTTCTCTTGTTCAATTTCATCAGCCAAACCCAGTTGACATCTTTGCCCTTTCGAAACTTTGATTTTCTTTGCTTTTCCCATCTTAAATATTTAAAAACTTTACACATAAACTAGAAAAACTTGAAGGAAAACACAGCACTCGACGGAAATGGAACTACCACGTGCGAGAGAAAACCCAACCTCAAAATTACTGCTGTCAGCGCTACCACTTCCGGTTACGAAGCTAGAAGAAAGGCGGGAAAGTAACGAGAGAACACGAGAAAACACGCAAAAGACGCAAAATAGTGGTTTTGCTTTCCAGATTAGAGCGTGTCTTTTGCAGTTTATCTTTTAATTCTTTGTATTTAATAATTCGCAACTATGGCTCCCAGCTTAACAAGAGATTTCGAAAAGGACAAAGGTAAGTTTTTCAATTGGTTACACAAACTAGAAAACCAGGATGGATAATTAATTCCTTAGTCGGTCTTTGTTTATCAAGTTAAAAACTATGATGGTAAATATTTTCTTTCATAAAAAGAGGAATCGGATTATAATTAGAAAATGAGGGAATTTTCAGTTATATTTTCCTCTTTTGTATAATTTATGTGCTCAGGTTAACCCGGTTAACCTACAAATTGCGGGAAACCAATATGCAAACAAACCGATAATTGTCAAGGGCAAAGAATCAAAGATGCTATTCTCAATATTATTATCCTACAAAGAATTCTGACATGACGAGTTCTGGATTTCCTGTATTGAAATAATTCTCCAGGCAGTTCTTACTTTATTTTCTGACAGGGTTTTCAAATTGGTCCAGAAAATGCGCGAGGATTGTCAGATTTCTCGAGGAAAGTCATGATTTGAGTCAATTAATACTCACAGATTTCGTCGAGGAATTAAGAAATCCTTGAGGATTTCGACGAGTAAATCCAGTTAGAAATAAACACGAAGATTTTAGAATTCGTTGACACCCTAGAAACCAATAATTAGGGAAGTACATAACAGCAACAATGTTGCTCCAATTCTATCGGACAAATTTATTTCAAATTTTCTAATGTTTCAAGAATCCATTATTCTCATCAGAGATATTTCTGAAGGATTTCAAGGAATTTTTAATATATTTCAATAATTTGAAGGTCGATTTTAAATAGATTTTAAAGATTTTGAGGGAATTTAAAAAAAATCCAGATAATTTTTAAGAGCTTCCAAGAGTATAAAGGAATCATAAAATTTATTTCTAAATGTTTCTAAACATTATTGACGGAAGAGAAAATTTAAATTGTAAATGATTGTTTAATAATGGAATATACTTGTTTTACAAACATGTCGCTACAACACGATAATTTGTAAATTTTCTTACGTTTTGAAATAGATAAGAAAAATCGAGCTATGGGTTAAATCTGATTTTGAAGAATTCTACAAAAAATTAGACGTTTTTTAATAATTATGAAAGATTTGTGGAGCTTACATTATTTTTTCAAGATTTCTGTAAATTTTTTTTAATGGTTTAGGTTTTTTTTTAGGTTTTAAAGATTTGTAAATGTGTGGAAAAAGAATGTGAATGACTGAGACAATTTTTTTTTATTTATCAGGATTAAAAAAACTTGTCGAGAAACTGAATTTTGAAATGTTTGGGGAGGATGAAAAAATGTTCTTAAGATTCATGCGAAATTTTTAAATGATTATTTTGTAGTGAATTCTAAGAGAATGTTTTAAAAAATAAAAAACATTTTTAAATATTTCCTAAAATTTTAAAAAAGATTTTAAGTGATAATTAAGCAAAAATTTTCTATATTAGATAATTTTAGAAACAATGTTTGTAAGTTTAAGAGATATTCAGAAGTTTTGAAAAGATTTAAAAATAATTAAAACTTGTAAAGATTTTTTAAGAATTTGGTAAGCTTTCACGAAAATGAGTAACAAAAATTAATTTTAAGAAATTATTAATAAAGATTTCAAACGATTTCGAAAATTGTCAAAGAAGAATCTGAAACATTTAAAGGTAATTTTTTTAATTCTGCAATTTAAATCAGGAAAAATTTGGATAACAATTTTTTAACTTACAGAATTATTTATTATAATGAATTAACCTTTTTTAAATTTAAATAAGTTCAAACTAAAATATTAGGATTTAAATAATTTTTTTTTGTTGAGTCTGTATAAATTTATTATTTTTTTAATGAACTACAATAAAGTACGTTGGTATGTCTCTCCACATTGAAAATTTATTAATTTAAATTATTTGATTAACGACTGTCATTATGTTAGACATACTATAAAAATTATTGTTCGACCATTTTTACGCACTGCCAAAAAAAAAGTCAAAATTCTTGAGCTTCTTTAGTACATGTTAATTTTTTAAAATAGACGTTTCATACAATTTTTTTTTTTAATGCAAAGATTTATTAAAATTAAAAGAAACATCTTTCTCTTACTTGTTCTTAAATGTAAAACTCTGTATATTAGATTTTTTAGAAGATATTATTTTTATTGCTCAGAAAATTTAAAATTAATGGTTGGATATCAACAAATTTTGATTTTGTAATTTCAAACAATTTATGGATGTTTTAAATCACTGTATTTAAATTTTCAATTGTACATGTAATTTTTTAAATATAAACAAATTTTAATTGAAGGTTTAGAAAATATTACTATTTAAAATTTAACAATGTTTATGGAAACACTTAAGATTCTAAGATACGTAACAAATATTAGCATGCATGAAAATATTAAAATTTTGAAAGTAAAAGTTTTTTCAATTATATGATTATTCTAATAACTAGAATTATTCATTTATTAAATTATTTAAGTAGGTTTAAACATTTTCAGAACCATTAATATTACAAAATTTGTTGTTATAGATTTTTTAATAGTTTTTGACTTAATTTATATTCATGGAATTTCACATTATTTCTGCATAATGTAATGAATTTTTACGACTTCCAAGGTTTTGAAGGTGTTTTAACGAATTTCCAGAGAACTTTAGGGAGTAAATTTAATTTAAATTCAAGTAATTTCTACAGGTTTTACCAATTTCAACGGATATAAAGGATATCGATTTTTCAAAATAGATAGATTTTTTCTTCTCAAAAAATGTGTGAACTCTTAATATTTAAAAATGTGTATTTATGATTTTTAAATACTTTACGTTTTTAATATATATTAAAAAAGAAAATTCCAGGGCTTACACGATTTTAGAAATTTAATGAATAATATTAATTCATTGTAATTAATATTCAAGTAATTTCAAAGTTGAAGGGATTTTAACGAATTTCTAGAAAACTTTAGCGATTACATTAAATTTTATTTCAAAGGATTCTTACGTATTTCAACAGTTTCAATAACGGAAGTCGACAAATTACAAAGGACTTCAACGAATATAAGTTATTTCAAAAGAATCTAAAGGATTTCAAGAGATTTCATTTTAGGTGTTCAAGCTAGAAACAATTATTAATTTTCAATTTAAATTCCAAATATTAATTATAGCAAGGATGAAATAACAGATCGTGGACATACATATTTTATTAGAGTTATAAGTATCGCGATTTAATTAACAATAAAGGAATTTTCAAAAGAGAACATATTCTTCATTATGAAAACGATTTAAAACATTACAATGATTTATTGAACGAATTTGATGTTTTATTGAGTGCTGTATATTGTAATTAATGGATTTTCTATCTTCAATTTAAGGGAATAAATACTTTAATGACAGAAATAATTTTAAAACTCATTTTTCCTTTTTCCAAATTATGCAATTTTTTCGTTTTACAGAGACCTTTAAGATCTTTCTCACCGAATTCTCGAAAATGGACGATAAGACTGGAGACAAAAGGTTTAAATATCGAGAGCAGCTCACTAACGTAGCGCACAGAGAGCAAGTCAGTTTTGTAATTGATCTCGATGACCTTCATGAGTTTGATGAAGATCTTGCTGCTATTGTTGCTGCCAATGCGAGAAGATATGTTAATTTACTTCTCGAGGTAAATTTAATTGTTCCGATTTTCTTTTCAGAGAATTTTTATACACCTGGATGAAACTTACAAATTTCAAGAAATTTTTTTTAAAGTCAGGAAATTTTTCTGAGAGCGACTTAATTTTTTTAATAATTAAATATGAAATTGAATTAAAATAATTCCTAATTTGTTTACGTAGCTTTACTTTAATATATTTTTAAAGTTTCTTATTCCATTTTAATATAAAATTAATTTTTTTAACTGTAAATTTAGCGATTCTATTTTTAGTTGAAAATTGAAGTATCTGGTTGATGATGAAAAGTCGTTTTTTTTTGGTTCAAATATCAAATGCTACATTTTTCATTCAGAAATAATCTTTATTGGAATTACAATTTAACTGCTTGTTTGAAAATTAAACTCTTTTATTACAAATTAATGTTTTGGTTGAAGATTCATCATTTTAATTGAAAATTAATTTCTTTGGTTGAAGAGAGAAATATTTGATAAAATCTTTTTCATAAAAAAATTCATCTATTTGGTTGAAAATTAATTTTTTAAACTAAAAATTTAAATCATCAATTTTTGCTTAAAATTTCATCGTTTTTAGTTTAACATTAAACCAATTGGTTAAAAATTGGGTCTTTTTTAGTTTAAAAATTTAACTATTTCGTTGATAATTCATATATTTTCATGAAAAATCGTCTCTTTTGGTACAGAATTAATATTTTGGTTTGAAAATTTATCTTTTTTTTAGAACTCGTGTATTCAGGTTAAATATTCACAATTAAAAATAAAACCATTTGGTTGAAAGTTAAACTCTTTTGTAAAAATTTATGTTTTTGGTATAAACTTAATCTATTCGAGTTGAAGATTCCATTTTAGTTGAAAATTCATCACTGATTGAAAATTGGTCTTTAGTGGAAAATTAATTTTTTTAACTGAAAATTTAACTATTCCGTTTGTAAATTTAACTATTTTGTAAAAAAATCTTTTTAGTTTGATTTAAGACGAATTTTTTAACTCAAATTTTAACTAATGTAGCTCTTTGTTAGAGGTTACAAATTGAACAATTTTGTTGAAAATCCGTATTTTCGGCAGAATTATAATATTCTTGGTTGAAAATTCAACTGTTTCAGTTATAGATTTAACATTTTAGGAAGATATTAATTTTTTTGGTTGAAAATGCAATTGTTTGGCTGAAAGTTTTTTTCTGAGAATTAATTTAAAATTCAACTATTCTATTTGAAAGTTTTACTATCTTGTTGAACATTTACCTATTAAATATTTAATTAAAAATTGATCTTTCTCAATTATATCATTATATAATTAATTTTTTTATTCATTGAAATTTGAAATATCCTTGTTGAAAATTTTACTATTTTATTGAAAATGTAACTAGTAAAAATTTTACTATTTTGTTGAAAATTTAACTATTACATTTTTTATTAAAAATTTATCCTTTTTATTTGAAAATGCAACTATTTATTTGAAAATTTATCTTTTCTGGTTGAAAATTTATCACTTTAAAAGAATTTGAAGGAATTTGTAGCATTGTAAATTGAGGTTAATGTAGTATTCACATTACTTTTACTTAAAAGAATATTTTTTCGTGTTTTCCTGAAAAGTATCCGTAGTTTCCATGTTTTCACAGGGTCTCTACCTCTGTCGGCTCACCTGAAAAGTATCTTTCGTTCAAAATATTGATGTTAAATATGCGGTAAAATGTGTTTGAATTATTATTATTCAAAATCATGGACTTTAGGAACAATTTCAAGAAATTATTATGGTTTTAGTTTTATTTATTAAATTATTCGATGGTCATGAGATATTTAAGAATATATTACAATATAATTTGTTAATATGTTCTAATTTAAACATATTAATTAACTCCGCATAAAATTGTCCCATTAAAAAACAGTTGTATTTTACAGATGAATAATATTATTTTTAAACATGTGTAAATTTTTAAGGACTGAAAGAGAACATTATTTATGATAAATCTGGAAAATGTCCCAGAATATTTTTCTAGGATTAACATTAAAATTGCAGAAAGAAGTATAACTTTTAGATCGGGAAAATAATAAATTAACCGGGGATTTAAAATCATCCGGTTGGTAGACGCTATTATAAGTCAAAATTAAGACAACTCTTTAAGGAACACATTTGCAGTTTGTAAATTTTAATTCTGTTTGCTTTAAAAACAGCTCATTCAAGAAATTCTTCCCGACTTCAAAGAAAGGCCTGTTGCTGCAAAAGATGCGTTGGACATTTATATTGAACATCGTTTACTGATGGAAGCGCGAAACCAACATCCTGGAGAACAGAAAGACCCCCGAAATAAATACGCTCCAGAGCTTATGCGCCGATTGTAAGTTTAGATTTATTTTTAATTTTAAAGAGTCTTAATTAGTATTTTTTGATTTTTTAAAAAGATTTCGAGTAATTTTTTAAACTTCTAAGGAATTTAAAGCTCTTTTAATCCGAAATATTTAAGGGAATCTTAACAGATTCCAAAGAGTTATTCTTTAATTTCATTAATTTGAAGTGATTTCAATGCGTTCGAAATATTTAAGAATAATCCATTTTCTAGAATTTCGGAAGATATTGGGCGATTTTACAGTATCTATAAGATTTTAAGATATTTTAAAAGATTTCAGATAATATCAAAGAATTTGACAAGATTTTATCACATTTTAGTGGATTTTAAAGAATTTATTCATGAGAAGTGAGGTATTTGTAGAATTGCCAACGATTTAAATCATTTTAGAGAACATTAAAAAATTCCAAAGAATTTTTAATTGATTTCAATCATTTGGAGGGATTTCATAGCGTTTGAAATGTGTTAGAATATAAAATTTTCTAGAATTTTGGAATGTATGGAACAATTTTACAGAATCTAAAAGGTTTTTAGATATTTGAATAGATTTTACGAGATTTTATAAGGTTTCCGAGAATTTAAATAATTTTAAGGGATTTTAAAATCTCTCAATATAGTTTTATAAATTTTCTAGGATAGGATTTCTAGGATTATGTAATTTTATGGAATTTAATAATATTTTAGTGGATTTTAATTAATGTTTTCAAGAGAAGCGAGGTATTTCTTAGGGTTTTGAAGATTAGAAGAGTTTTGAAATTAGTTTTTAGAATTTACCCGGAATTCTTAGCAATTTATTCTGTATTCTTTTAAATTTGTCAAGCGATTTCAAAATATTTAAAGCATTTTAGGATATTTTTAAAAATTCCAAGAGTTTTTTATTTATAAGATTTTAGGGTATTTTAAAATATTCGAAGACATTGTTAAGCATTGTGAACAATTTCAAGAGATTTTCAAAGATTTTAAGCATTTTAAAGGATTTTAAAATTATTTCCAATTCATTTAAATTCTGTTTAATTGTTTTGTATACATTAATCACTTTTTTGGTTAAAAATTAGTAGGGTTTCAATGATTTGAAGAGTTTTTCAAATATTTTTTGCAATTCTTTTGGAAACCGCCCTGAATTCGTATTAATTTGTCCTGGATTATACTCAATTCAGTACATTTTTAAAAAGGTTTTGTTTAACTCATCTTGAAGTCTTTAAAACTCAACTTAAATTCTTAGGAATTTCATCAAATTCTTTTGAATTCTCTTTAATTTTTCTAAACTGTTTTTAAACTTACTCAATTTCATGAATTTTTTTATATTTTCGAACGGTTTTCAGTTCATTTGATTGCTTTTTTATTTCAGCTTGATTTTTTTATGAATTTTATCAATTCTTCTCATTTCCCCATTTTTTCTGATTTAAAAAAAAAATCCGATTCATTTTATGTCTTGTTTGGCTATAAATTAATAGGTCTGCAAAGATTTAAATAAATTTAAAATTATATTTTGGAATTCACCTTGAATTCTTATTAATTTATCCCCTAACTTTTTTCAATTCTTTCGAATTCTCATGCATTTTTTTTAATTACTTGAGATCTTAAATTCACTCAATTCTATTTATTTCAATGGATTTTTTTAAATTTTTGAAAGTTTTTATTTAATTGATCCAAAACTCTTTGACTCTCTCCTTGAATTCTTAGGCATATAATCAAATTCTTTTAAATTCCCTCCAGTTTTTCTAAGCTTATTTCAATTTTACTGAATTCACCTTTAATTGTTATGAATTTCTCCGAATTCTTCTCGTTTACCTTAAATTTCTCAAAGTTGATTATAGTCTTGTGAAAATCAAATGAGTGTTTTATTTTAAACATTTTTTTCCAATTCATTCTAATTATTTGGAATTAAACTTAAATTTTTTTGAAGTCTTATGAATTTATCTTGAAATTCTTTCCCTTTAACCGCGAAGAAAATTAGTAGAGCCCAATAAGTAAATCCAACTACTTTTGTCCAAAAGTTAATTCTTCTTGGTCAAAAAGTCTACAACATTATTTTTAATTCAGAATTTATCTCATTTGGTTAAAAATTCTACTATTTGGTTGTACATTTAATTATTTTCTTGAAAAATCAACTAATTTGTTTATAAAATCATATTTTTTAGTGGAAAATTCAAATGTTTTATTCAACATTCGTTTGTTTGTTTAGAAACTTTATCCCTTTGGATTGAAAATGTAGCTTTTTTCATTGATAAGTCATATTTATCATTATTATATTTAATGTTTTTGGTTTAAAATTCAAGCGCTTGATTGAATGTTGAACTGTGATAAAAATTTATTTTCTGGTTGAAGATTTACCATTTTAGTTGACAGTTAAAAATGCAGCTACTTAGTTCAAAGTTAAACTCTTTTGTTAAAAATTCTTTTTTTTTAAAGATTCATCTCTGTTGGAAAATGTAACTACTTTGTCGAAACTCAATTTTTTTGACAAAAAATTTAACTATTCCAGTAGAAAATTTAACTATTTTTGTTGGAAATCCGTTCTTCTTTTTGGTTAACATTTACATTTTTAACAGAAAACCTAAATCTATTTTTGGTTGAAAATTTATCTTTTTTTCAATGAAAAGTCACCTGTTTAGTTGAAATTTATACAAGATGTTTCAAAATTAATATACTTTGTGGAAAATTCGTCTTTTTTCGTAGAAACTTAATCTTTATAATTTACAATTCATATTTTGGGTAAAAAAATCATTTATTCCTGTGAAAGATTCATCGTTTTAGATCAAAATTCATCAGTTTATTTGACAATTAATTTCTTCGACTGACGACTTATTTGTTCTATTTTTATTTAAAATTGATCTTTTCTAGTTCAAAATTCAATAATTTGGATAAAAATTTGTCTTAAAAAATCGATATTTTGGGTAGAAAATGATCTTTCTCTTTGAAATTTAATCTTCTTGTTAAAAATTAAAGTATTTCAGTTAAATATTTATCATTTTAGTTAAAAAATCATCTTTTAAGTTTGAAATAAAATTACTTGGTTGAAAGTTAAACTCTTTGGATAAGAATTACTTTTTTTTGTAGGAGATTCCTAATTTGAATTAAAAATTATTTGCTTTGGTTGAAAAGTGAGCTGTTTGATTGAAACTGATTTTTTTATGAAAAGGAATTTTTTTAACGGAAAATGTGGCTATTAGTTCAGTTGAATATCGGAGAATTTTAATTAAAAATTCATTTCTTAATCTGAACATTCATTTTTTAACTAAAAATGTAATAACGTAATAAAAAGTCTTTTTAGTTGAAATATACTTTTTTTGTAGAAATTAATCTTATTGGTTGATAATTTATCTTTTTGGTCAAAAATTCAATTATTGTGGCTAAAGATTGATTATTTTAGTTGAAAATCCATCTGTCTGGCTTAAAATTCAACTATTCCAGTTAAAGATTTATAATTTTAGTTGAAAACTTATCTCTTTGTTTGAAAATGCAACTGCTTTTTAAAAAGTTTTTTGTTGTTTCAAAGTTCTTAAACATTAATTTTCTTGACTAAAAATGTAATTATTTAAGTTCTGGTTGACAATATATTTTTCTTAAGAAAAATTAATTTTTTTTAGTTAAGATTCATAATTTTAATTGAAAATTCAACAGTTAGGTTGACAATTTAACCAATTTGTTGAAAATCCGTTTATTTGTTGTTGAAAATTAATTTTTTTTCACCTGAAAGTTTAACTTCCATTTTTTGTTGAAAATTTATATTTTTTAGCGTAACATTGAAATAGTTGTTTCATAATTAAATAATTTAGAATGAATATGTTCGTTTAGAATGAATATGTTACTTTTGGTTGACCCGGGAAATTGAAAAACTTGACCGGAAAAAACCGGGAATTTGAAATCTTCTGCCGAGTTGCCACTCTGGTATAGTTACTATTTCAGTCCTTCAGTCCCTGATGCTATTTTTTTCATTATCTGTATATAATTGATGCTACTTTTTGTGGACTGTTTTCTCAATTTTCTGATCATTTTCTTGAGTCTTGTGTAACATTTGTGAAAACAATTTGTTTTTTTACTCATTTCAGTGAAGTATGCTTCAAAGATTTCGACACAGCAAAAGCTTATTCGGTTCGCGACATAAAAGCTGAACAGATTGGCAAGCTCGTAACAGTTAGAGGAATTGTTACGAGATCTACGGAAGTAAAACCCATGATTGTCGTTGCGACCTACACTTGCGATCAGTGTGGTGCTGAAACATATCAACCAGTAAGATAACCTTGCTATAAATTAATCCCATTTGATTCGAAAAATTAATTTAAACCAATAATATCCAAAACAACAAAAACCACATTACAGGTACAATCTATGAGTTTCTTGCCTCTCAGTTCTTGTCCGAGTGAAGACTGCCGATTAAACAAGTCT
Source organism: Druon quercuslanigerum (assembly GCA_010014905.2). NCBI lineage: Eukaryota > Metazoa > Arthropoda > Insecta > Hymenoptera > Cynipidae > Druon > Druon quercuslanigerum. The sequence continues at coordinate 43,108 of JAAAKG020216078.1, forward strand.
GGAGGCAGACTCTGCATGCAGACGAAGGGTTCCAAGTTTGTAAAGTTCCAGGAAGTGAAGATACAAGAACAAGTTTGTATTTTTTTAATGAAATAGGTTTAATACAGGTTGGCCGCTGGACTAGGAATGTTTTGGATTTTGAAATTATTTTTTGACCGGGAATTTTACAAATGTTTATAAAAAAATCTACCCAACTTTGATTTCAACCGCTTTTTTAATTAATTAGTGAAAATTTTGTCTTTTTCAATTATGATATCATTCAGTTTAGAATGTCTAATTCAAAAATATTTCACTTGAAAAATGTTGTATTTTAAATTTAAAATTTTGAAACGCACATTTTAATTTAAAGATTTTTAATATGCAGTGTTAAATATTTAAACAATTAAAAGTTATAAGCTTTTAAAATTGAAGAATTTTGATTTAAAAAAGCATTTTCAGTAGGTCAAGTATGAATATAAATCATTGAATGGTTTTTGAAATTGAATTGTACTTTAACGTTAAAAATTAAACTGTTTCATTTGAAAATTCTTATTAGTTAAACAAACATAAATGCCCGATTCAATCTTTATAGACTATTTTTAATTTTAAAGTAACTTGAAAATAATATATTTATAATTACTTCTAAATACGCCATTATCGGTACAAATTAGTTTTCTTGGTTAAAAATTCATCTTTTTAATTGAAAATTCGATTATTCCTAGTTAAAGATTCATCATTTCAGCTGAAAATGCATTTTTTTGTTCATATTTTTGGTTGAAACCTTAACTACTTTGTTAAAAATTCATTTTTTTTAAATTGAAAATTTAGCTAATCTAGTGTAATATTCCATAATTTTAGTTAAAAATTGATCTCTGGTCGAGCATTAATTTTGTAACTAAAAACTTAACTTTTCAATTTTTGGTTGAAAAATTATATTTTTTAGTTGAAAATTCGCCTTTTTGGTATTAAGTCACCTTTTTGGTTAAAAATGCAATTATTATAGTCAGATTCATCGTTTAGGCTGATAAATTACCTTTTTGGTTAAAAATTTAACTATTCTAGTCGAAGATTCAACATTTTTGTAGAAATTCATCAGTTTGGTCGAAAATTAACTTTTTAAACTGAAGATTTATCTATGCAATTTTTAGTTGGAAATTCATATTTTTAATTCAAAATTGTACTTTTTTTGGAAAATATAACTTTTTTTATTTTAAAATTCAACTTTATCATTTAAAAATCATGTATTTTGTTGGAAGATCGTCTTTTTTGGCAGAAAGCTAATCTTGTTTAAAAATTCAAATTTTTGGTTCAAAATTTAATTATTTTTGTTAAAGATTCATCATTTTAGTTGAAAATTCATCAGTTTTGTTAAAAATTAACATTTAAACTGAAAGTTTAACTCTATTTCATGTTTTGTTGAAAATTCATCATTTTAGTTGAAACTTTAACTATTTTGTTAAATATTCATTTTTTAAATTAAAAATTAAACTATTTCAGTGTAATAATCCTTTATTTTAGTTGAAAATTGAACTCTTTGGTTAAGCATTAATTTTTTAACTAAAAATGTAACTTTTCAATTTTTTGTTTAAAAGTTATATTTTTCAGTTGAAAATTCGCCTTTTTGGTATAAATTAATCTTTTTGTTTGAAAATTTTATGCCGGTTGAAGATTTATCATTTAAGTTGAAAATTTATTGTTTTTTTGTTGGAAATTTTTTTTTCTTGTTGAACATTAATTTTTTCATTAGCTGAAAATGAAACTATTCAATTTTTGGTCGCTAGTTCAAAATTTAACCATTTGGTTATGAATTCATTTATTCTATTATATTTAAGTTCATCTTGTTTTATAATTTGTCAAAGTTTTCTGAATTAAACATAATAATTAAATTCATAGAAATTATTGAGAAAAAAAACTTTAAAATCCTGGAATTCCCCTTGAATTTTTTCAGCCTAATAAACCTGGAAATCTCCTTAAATTTTGTATGAGAATCTTAAATTAATTTTTTTTGTTAAACAGTTATGTTGTTGAAATACGAAAATTAATTAAAATCTTTTAGTCTATTATGAAAGAAACATGTTATTCAGAAGAAATCTTGTTACTAAAACGTGTATTTATTAAGACATAATTGATATTTTATTCATTACAGAATAAATAAAGAAATTTCTAGACATCTTTTGCAGACTATTAATTATTCTATAGATTGCAATGAACAGACTTTAATATTGTGAATAATTATATAAGTTTGCAATTTTGCCTCCGCCAGTGTATAATGTTAAAGTAATAGAGTTTTTAATGATGTTCAAATTACAAATTATAAAAATTATTATTTGAAAATGTGGATGTTAATTCAGTTTCCGAATTAAAATGAGCCACGGCCATATAACACAGATTATAAAACATTACTAAAGATTTCAAAGAAATATTTCAAAATATTTAAAGAATTTTGGAGATTTGGAACGATTTCAAAAGGTTTCAAAACATTTTAGAAGGTTTGCAAATATTGCACTAATATTTAATATAATTCAATGATTTCAACGAGTAAATAAGATTTCACAAACAAAGATTTAAGAAAAATTTCGCAAATATTTCCGAATGATTTGTCAAATATTTTAACCAAATTTCCCAAAGTTTTCGAACTTTTCATAAAGATTGCAAGGATTTCAAAGATTTGAAAAAAAGCATGTACACCAGATTTCACAAATACATATTTCAAAGATATTAAACTATTTCAAAAGGTTTTAACACATTTAAGAAGATTTCAATTGTTTCAAACGAACGCAAAGGTTCACGAAGTTTAAAGAAAGCTCTCACAAATATGTCAAAGATATTAAACTATTTCCAAAGGTTTTAACAAATTTAAGAAGATTTCAGAAGTTTTCTATGTTTTCAAACGAACGCAAAAGATTTCACAAAGTTCAAAGAAAGCTTTCATGATTTTCATGAATTTCAAATGATTTACAACATTTTTTTTAATTTCACAGTTATTTCAAGATTTAACAAAGATTTTAAGTGCTTCAAGGGATCTCAACGAATTAAAAAGATTTAAGTTTTCACAAATATTTCGATTATTTCCAAACATTTTAAGACTTTTCATAAGATTACGAAGATTTTAAAAAGGTTATAGTAAAGCAGATTTCAAAAGATTTTACACAGATTAAAAATATTTAAAAGATTTAAAATGAATACGAAAGATTTCACAAAGCATTCATAAAAATTTCATGAATATCTCAATGATTTCAAGAGTATGCGAAAGATTTCAAAAATATTTCAAATATATTAAACTATTTCAAAGCTATCAAAAGGTTTTAATGCTTTTAAGCGAAAATAAACAATTGCACAAAGATTAAAGAAAGCTTTAACAAATATTTCAAGTACAAAGATTTTAAGTACTTTAAGAGATTTCAATCGAATTCATAAAGATTTAAAATTTTTTAAATATATCCAAAGATTCTAAAGATTTTAGAAAGGTTATAGTGAACCAGCTTTCAAAAGACTTTACACGGATTAAAAATATTCAAATAATTTAAAATGAATACAACAGATTTTACAAAAATCTCATGATTATCTCAAAACAGTACAAGAATTCCAGAGATTTCAAAACATTTTGGAGATTTTAAACGATTTTAAATATTTAAATGATTTCAAACGAATATGAAAGATTTCACAAATATTTCTAGTATATTAAACTATTTCAAAGATATCAAAAGGTTTTAATGCTTTTAAGCGAAAATAAACAATTGCACAAAGATTAAAGAAAGCTTTAACAAATATTTCA
>JAAAKG020216079.1:0-22092 GCA_010014905.2 Druon quercuslanigerum
TTGAGAAGTAATTCAACTATTTGGCTAAAAGTGCACAGATTTTGTTGAAAAATTGTCTTTTTTGATAGAAAAATAATTTTCTTCTTTAAAAATCGTCTTTCGGGTTGAATAATTAAAAAAAAAATTCTAATTTAAAAAATCGTCTTTCTGGTTGACAATTGAACTATTTTGTTAAAATATTTTTTTTCTTGAGAAGTAATTCAACTATTTGGCTAAAAATGCACATACTTTGTTGAAAAATTGGCTTTTTTGGTAGAAAAATAATGTTCTTCTTTAAAAATCATCTTTCAGGTTGAATAATTAAACAAAAAAATTCTAATTTAAAAATCGTCTTTCTGGTTGACAATTGAACTATTTTGTTAAAATATTTGGCTAAAAGTGCACATATTTTGTTGAAAAATTGGCTTTTTTGATAGAAAAATAATTTTCTTTTTAAAAAAATCAGCTTTCGGGTTGAATATTGAACTCTTTTGTTAAAATATTTTTTTATTGAGAATTAATTCAACTATTTGGCCGAAAATGCACATATTTTGTTGAAAAATTGGCTTCTTTGGTAGAAAAATAATTTTCTTTTCTAAAAATCAAATTTCGGGTTGAATAATTTAAAAAAAATTTCAAATTTAAAAAATCGTTTTTCGGGTTGAATATTGAACTATTTTGTTGAAAATTTGTTTTTTTTTTGTTAATAAAGAATTTTTTAGACTGAATATGTAACTATGCCTATTTCGGTTAAAAATTGATATTTTAATATAAAAGTTGATATTTATAGTTGAAAACTAAATATTTGGCTTAAAATTCATGTGTTTTTATTTAAAAAATTCAACTTTTTGGATACTAATCAATCTGTGTTTGTTAAGGGTTCTACTATTTCGTTGAAAATTTAAGTATTTTGTTGAAGATTCATCCAATTAATTGAAAATATATCTATTTGGTTAAAAATACAACTCAAATACAACAAAATTTATCTTTTCTATTTGAAAATTCAACTTTTTGGCTAAAAGTTCATGTTTTTGTTAAAAATTTTCTATTTTTGGTAGAAAATTAATCTTCTGGGCTAAATTTTGAACTCTTTTTTGCAAATTTTGTTTTTTTCTTGATTGAGAGTTAATTTTTTTAATTCAAAATGTATCTATTTCAGTTTGGTTCAAAATTGATATTTTTAAATAAAAATTGATCTTTTGTAGTTGAAATTAATATATTTTATTTTGGTTGAATTCAAGTGTTTTTTATTTTTAATAAAAATTTTTTTGTTTGAAATATCAACTATTATATTTTTCATTCATAACTCATATTCTAGTTAAAAATTTAATTACTTCGTTTAAAGATAAACTATTCCGTTGAAAATGAATTGTTTTGGTAAAAGAATTATCTCCTTGGTTGAAAATTAAGCTATTTTCTTGAAAATTTGTTGTTTCTTTTCGTTAAAAATTATTAATTTTTTTAAATTAAAATTTAACTGTTATGCTAAAAATTCTTGTATCTTTTATTAAAAATTAAAGTATCATTTGTTGAAATGTCGAATATTATATTTTTTGTTGATCATTCGTCCTTTTTGGAATAAAGCTTTATTTCACTGATCGTCAATTTGATTATTTAGTTAAAAATGTTTTTAAAAAAGTATTTGTATTTTTTATTGAGATTTGTACCTTTTTTGATTGAATATTCATTTCATTGGTCGAAAAAATGGCTATTTTGTTAAAAATAAAATTCATTTATTTGACCGAAAATGAATCTGATTTTTATTAGTTTAATTCATTAAACTCAACTTTGTGGCTTAAAAGTCTTAGATCTTGGTTGAATTTTTGTTTGAGATATCAACTATCATATTTTTTATTGATATTGTTTTATCTAGTTTTATGTATTTTTTTTTTTGAAAATTGGTCTTTCGTGGTTAATCCAAACTCTTTTTTTGTTTTAAATTAGAATGATTTCGCTTGAAATTTTATATATTTTATTTTTTATTGAAAAATCATATTTATTGGTAGAAAAGTTAGCCTTCTTGGTGAAAACAAATTTTTTTTATTTGAAAATTCGGCTATTTAACTGAAAAATAGTTTTTTTTTAAACTACAAATTTAAATATTTGGTTGCAAATTCATGTATTTTACTGAAGACGCGTCTTTTCAGGTTGAAATAACTTTTTTTTGTATTTCCAGTCCAAGTTTTTTTTGTTTGAAAAGTCAATTATTATATTTATTTTTAAAAAATTAAACATTTAGATTGAAGATTGATTTTAATAGTTAAACATTTAATTCTTCTATTCAAAAATTGATATTCTGGTTCAAATTTCATCTGCTTTGGTAAAAATTTAATTTTTTTTTAAAATCGTTTTCTGTTAAAATATCATCTTTTATATTTTTCGTTGATAATTCATATTTTTTGTTGAAAATTCAACTTCTTTCGACAACATTTATTTTTTGTTTTGAAAATTATACTATTTGGTATAATGTTCAACCAGTTTGTAGAAAATTCTTTTTTTTCTTGAAAGTGAAATTATTTGGTTGTTAATGCAACTGCTTGGTTAAAAATTGTTGGGTTAAAAGTTTCTATTTTTTGTATCTTGATTTTTTTTTTGTTTAGGAGAAGATTCGATTTAAAACAGAAGAGACAGAAACGGAGTAAACAATCCATTTTTAAAGAAACAAATATGAAAAGTGATCTGTATGGAAGTAATTCAAGAAGCAGTGGAAGCGATTTTCAATATGATCATCACAAGTATAATAATAATAATAATAAGAATAATAATAACAATAATCAACGAGACAATGGTGATGACCACCGAGGACCTGCGGTAAACTTTAAAAAAATTTTATCAAATAATAATTATTAAACTATTTGAAAAAATTGCCAATTATAAATTCTGTAAATAAAATCCGAATTTTTCATTCTTCTACTCTCTATTTTGCAATATTTTTAACTAACGAATTTAAAATTTTTTATTCAAATTTTTTAAGCTTCGAAATTGAAAAAAATCGAATACCTTTACTTTTCTACCAATTCTAAAACTAAAAAAAGGTTTTTTTCACTGATGTTTTAAATATTAAGTTTTTGATAGGTAGGTACTTGAATTTTTTTTGCAGTGTGTGATCCAGTGTTTCTTCAATGAATTAAATTTGGTTCGTATTGTTTGTATAACTTTAATTAATTGAATTACATTACTTAAAAATTAATTAATCAAATTAATTTTTAAAATAATTTTTAAATTAATTAATTAAATAATACTAATTAAATTTATATAGGTCGATCAAAGAGGATTTCCAGAAAGAAATTCAGTTACTGGAATAATGACAGACAATATTCAGGATCCGCAATTAAGGGATTTTGTAGAAGAATCAATCACCGAATGCTTTCATTATTTAAAATCTGGTTTGAATCAAGACAAGTGCAAATTTTCACAAAATTTGCTTTCCTGTCTGGCTGACAAGGGCAGCGAAGTTAGTTTTTAAAAACCTATTATTATTTCATGAAATGAATATTATTCGATCCTTAACAAAACTATTTCCAGAAAAAATATAAAACTACTGAAAAAATTTTGTTTTCAGACATGCGATGATTGGAACGACGATTAAACCCGGATTTAAATCCTGCATTTCTAATCTTGTCTCTTAAAATCTGAAAATAAAATAAATAAATATATAATATATAAATAAAATTCCTGGCTCCTTTCTCCTCCACCCGACCCCTCCTTTACTCGACATCTCGTTTCACCACAAGTCTTGTCTCGAATATCATCTCGTGTTTCATCTTGATTCTTGTTTTGAGTCCCGACTCTTATCAAGTATCGTCATGATCCTCGAATCTTGTCTTCAGTCCTGAATCTCGTCTTAAGCCTCGAATCTTGTTTTAAGTCTCGAATCTCGTATTGAGACTCGAATCTCTTGTTGATTCTTGAATATTGCTTGAGTCTCGAATATTGTCATCAGTCCAGAATTTCGTCTCGAATCTTGTCCTGACTCTTGAATATTGTTTTATGTCTTAAAACTCGTCTTGAGTCTCAAATATCGTTTTGAATTGCGAAGCTTGTCTTGAGTTTTTGAATTCGTACTTGGTCTCAAATCTGTTATTGAGTCTCGAATAATGTCTTGAGTTTCGAATCTTGTCAAGTTTGGCCTTGAACCTCGAATCTTGTGCGAAGTCTCGAATCTCGAATCAAGTCTCGCATCTTGTTATCAGTCCTGTTTTTCGTCTCGTACCTCGAATCTTGTTTTAGGTCTTAAACCTTGCCTTGAGTCACGAACCTCGTATAGACTCTCGAAATTCGCCCTTGATCTCAAAACTCGTATAAGTCTCGAATCTTGTCTAGAGTCCCGAATCTTGTAAAGTTTCGCCTTAGGACTTCTTCTAAGTCTTAAATCTCGTGCTGATTCTTGAATCTTGCTCCAAGTCTCGAATTTTGTCATCAGTCCTGAATTTCGCCTCTAATCTTGTCTTAAGTCTCGAATCTCATCTTGAGTCTCGAATCTTGTCTTAAATCTCGAATTTTGCCTTTTATCTCAAATCTGTTATTGAATCTCGAATCTTGTCTTAAGTCTCGAATCACGTATCGAAAAAAGGTACGACGATCGGACGTACAGGCAACAGACTGAAAAATATAAGGGTTTCTGGTCGGGGCTACGAAACCCTAAAAACAATAATAAATAGATAATAAAATTAAAAATCGTTTGCAAAGCTTTAAGCATTTTATTCATCTTTCTATATACATAACAAACTGTGCGAGATAAAAATACATCATTTGATAACTTTAAATACTTTTTACAAAAGCGCTGCTTCTAAATGAATAATCAATAGTTGATATTATAAAAAAGTGATCGAGGCTCAAAATAACCGATCATCCTATTTTGATCCGTCCTCTTTATTATTATTATTAATAACATATTATACAAATTAATGATATTTCATTTGCGATAATTAGTCATTTATATTAAAAACAAGTTTCGCGTAATACGAGAATCCATAGGACCTCAAAGCTGACTTTTATTCCATTTCTGTTTTACACTTCGAAAAACTGAAAGGGCAATTCGTTAAAAAAATTCGAATTACTTTTTCTTCTTCAAATCTTCAAAGCGCTTCATCAAATCGTCAAAATCTATATCTTCGTTATTTTCCCCACCAGTCGGAGTTTCATTTCCAGAAGGAACTGCTGGCAAATCCGGAAGGTTGAAATTATTCGTTGGCATTTTTGATCTCGGCTGAGGTTTCGGTTTTTGATTAGACTGAAAATAAATAAATAATTTAATTTAATTTGCAATTCTAATTTAGAAAGGGGTCATGGAAAAACTATGCCAGGCTCTTTCGAAAACTTCCTGCCACTTCCCTTCATCGTCAAATTAATTTCGACTGCAAACAGTACCTTTTTTTACAAAATATTCGAATCTTTAATCCAAAAAAAGGAATTTGGTATAAAACAGTTTTAAAAATTACTTTTTAACAAAGTAGTCAAACTTTACAAAAGAAGCGATGATTTTCAGTCAAAAAATTAAATTTTCAACATAATATGTAAATTTTTTATAGAATAATTAAATATTTAACTAAAATTATTAATTTTTTAAAAAGAAGTTCAAATTTCAACCTCCTAGTTAAATTTGTACATAAAAAACAGTTCAATTCAACGAAAAGACAAATTTTTAACAAAACAGTTGAGTCCTAAGTGAACCAGATTAATATTATACCAAATAGTGACATTTTTAAACAAATATAGATCAAATTTCTACTAGAAGAGATAAATTTCAAACCAAAAAGATGAATATTCAACAAACAAGCTACCAAAAATGCGATTTTTTAACAAAATACATACATTTTTCACCGATTTTTTCTAAAAATGAACTGAAAACGATTAATTTTAGTGAATAATGCAATAGGTAAACTTTCATTTATTTTTAACAAAATAGTTCAATTTTAAACCAAGTTGTTGAATTTTTAACTAACAACGATTAATTATTATCCACAAAAGAACGAATTTACAATAATAAAATTCAATGTTCCACTAATAATCTAAATATTTTAAAAAGTAGTACAATTTCGCAGTTGAATTATTATTGAAGAAGATTAATTTTCTACAAACAAAAGGCGAATATACAACAAAATACATGATTTTTCAAATAAAAACGATCAATTTTCAACCAATAATTCAATAAATACGTCTTCAATTAAAAATTAATTTACAACCACAAAATAACGTATTTTAAACAAAATAGTTGAATGTTCACCCGAAAAAAGAGTTTTTAACAAAGTATTTCAATTTACAATCAAGTGGTTAACTTTTCAACTGAAGAATATAAATAAAAAATAATAAACCTAATTTCAACTGAAAACTGGAAAAATATTCTTATTGGAATCAATGTTCAACCAAGTAGTTGAAATCTTAACATGAAACTTTATTTTGAATTAAATAGTTGAATTTTAAACTAAAAATAGTTAATTTGCAGTTTAAGACATTTATTTTCCTTAAAAAAATGATTTTTCAACAAATATTTAAAGTTTCAACAAAACAGATACATATTTACTCAAAAAATTAATGTTTAACAATTCAGCTTAACATTTAATCAAGAAGTTGAATTTTTAATCTAGAAGATTAATTTTCTACAAAAAAAAAAGAATCTGCAAGAAAATACATCAATTATCAACCAAATTGTTGAGTTTTCAACTAAAAAAGATACATTTTCAACCAATAATGGATGAATTTTTATTGCACAAAGGAATGAATTTTCAACAAAATCATTAAATCTTTACCCAATAAAATAAATGTTTAACAAAGCAGTTACATTTTCAACCAAATGGTTGAGTTTTCAATCAAGAAGATACATTTTTTTACCAATAAAGGCGAATTTACAACAAAATACATCAATTTTACACTAAAAATGTCCAATTTTCAATCAAATAATGGAATAGTTGATGAAATTACCAACAAAATAGTTAAACGTTTACGCATGAAAATGAATGTTTAACAAAGGAGCTCAATTTTCCACCAAGAAGTAAAAATCGAATAATAATCGAATTTTTAAATAATAAAATGAATTTCTGAGAAATTGGTTAAATTTTCGACCAAGTAGATGAATTTTCAATTTAAAAAAACTAATCTACTAAAACAAACAGATAAATTGACAACAAAATACATCAATTTTCAGCGCCGTTGGTGAGAGTTGAACTAACAAAGATCAATTTTCAATCAAGAAATAACGAATTTTCAACAAAATGATTCAATCTTTACCCAATAAAGTTAATGTTTAATTTTGTAACTAACAACGATCAATTTACAACCAAAAATGGAATACTTCAATTTTCAGTTTAAAAACTTAATTTTCATCCACAAAAGAATGAGTTTTCAACAAAACAGTTTAATTTTCAACTAATAAAATTTAAAATTTAAATAAGATTTTAATTTAAATAAATTTTAATTCGATATTTCAACTAACGACGATTAATTTTCATTCACAAAAATCAATTTTCAACAAATAAAATGAATTTTAAGCAAAGTGGTACAATTTTCAACCAACTGTTTGAATTTTTAGTCAAAATGATTAATTTTATATCAAAAAAGACAAATTTACACACAAGAAAACAAAATTTAAAAAAAAGTTAAACCTTCAACCGAATAGTAGAATTTTTAATCAAAGGAGATGAATTCTGGACCAAAAATTTAAGAGTACAATTTTCAGTCGATAATAATTAATTTTCAACTAAAAATAATTGCATTTTTTTATTGGGTTCTATTAATTCTGTTGGCAAAGGGGAAATTTTCTTAACAACGAAATCTGTATTCAGACTATTTGATTGTAAAATAAAACCACTAAATTTCATTTTTTCAGACGCATCACAAAATTTTCACAGTCTGCGATTATAAAATAAATAAATTTGAATTATTATTATTTATTTAATTTATTTTTAATATATTGTTATGATCCCTCTCCCTGGCAACGTAATGCAGTTTTCGAACAGCCCTTAAACAACAACAAAATTGTAAACAATATATTTCGGGGCTTACCTCTTTGTTCAAATCGGGAGGAAACGAACCGTAAGGCGGAGGCAAGTCTTCATCCTTCAGAGAAAAAAAAGTTTGAAATACGTTTATGATTATTGCAAGAAAATATCATTTATGAAATCCTTTCTCAAATCTTTTAAAATCATTAAAATCTTTAAAAGTTTTTAAAAATTCTGAATTATAATAAATTCGAAAGAGAAATGATAAAATTTTCAGAATGAAAGTCAACTAACTTGTCTATTTGAATTGTCGTTGTCCAAAGGAATATTATACGAGAAAGAAGAAGGACTAAAGGGCGATTGTTCATCTTTTTCCTGAGGCTTTGATGTTCCCGGAACGAAAAATCCGATAGGAGATTCACCAGAACTCTGAAAATGAAAAAAAATATTAAAAACTATCATATAAATTCAAAGAGCAGTTACAATTTTTATTTAAATTTATTTCAAAACAAACGAGCGCCTTGTGCGCACGATTATTTCGTTATCTCGGACAATTTTTAAATTAAAATATAAAGTTGATAATAATACAAAAATTATATGTTTCATAGCATATATTACCTGCAATAATAGAAAAGAAAAGCAAGGGTAATATTTTTTATAATTGATGAAATTTAATATATGAACATCAGAATGATTTTCTAATATTTTTGTATAGAAAAAAAGCCGTTGAATTTCTGTTTTAAAATACCAATTTGCTACGAAAATACTAACATAATTATTCAAGTATTGTAAGTGGCTTTTGAAATTTAATGACTTTTGTCATTAAGAAAATCCATTTGAGATGAATGATACTAACATAACAACAACAAAATTATTTAAGATTAATATTTTAAAAAAATTTTTAAATGTTATCTTAAGCTTAGTTTTCAAAAAAAAAACCATTAAAAATTATTTCATGAATTATGAGAACTGTTTTTATTGTCATGAAGTCTTTAACATTTTTTAAAAATGGTAAACATTCTTTTTGTATATTTTAGAAAGAAAATAATTTAAAATCGTTTGAAATCTTTGTCAATTTTCTCTTAAAATTTCTTTTAAAAATAAAAAACTATTTTAAATTTTGCTAGGCATTTTAGGAAAGTTTTTTTTTATTTTTACTTCTTACAAAGCTTCGACATTTTTTTCGAAATTTTTGAAAAAAATTGTATCGTAGATCAATTCAAAATCCTTAACAAGCTTCAATATTTTTATTTCTAAATATTGAAAAATGTACATTTTTAAACATTTTTTGGAATTTTTTCAAATTTCAAATTAATTTTCAATCTTTTCGAAAATTTAAAATGTCTAACTTACACGAATGTCTTATAAATCTTTGTAATCTTGCCAATTGAAAGATTTTTTTCAAAAATCTTTCCCATTCTTTTTCGAAATTTTAGAAAATAATTTAAAATCTTTTGAAATCCTTGTCAATTTCCTCTAAAAATTTGTTTTCAAAATAAAAGTCAGTTATCTAAAAATCTAAAAAATTAAAATAATTGCCTTCAAATCTTGCAGGTTCTGGTTTGAGAATTTTATAAATCTTTTCAAATCTTAATTTTTTTAAAAATATGATCCTAAAATTAATTTTTCAAAATAACAAATCAGTAAAAATTATTTAATGAATTATGAGAATTTTTTATGATCGTTAGGCTTTTTAAATTTCTTTCAAATTTTTCATAAAATTTTGTAATCTTGCTGATTGAAACATTTTTCTTGAAAATCTTTCCCATTCTTTTTCGAAAGTTTAGAAAATTATTCAAAATCTTGGTCAATTTTCTCTCAAAATTTCTTTTAAAAATAACAAATCAGTTTGAATTTTTACAGTCACACTTATATGGCCTTATTAAAAGCCTTTTAAACTTCTTAAAAAGCTTCAGCTTTTTTTTCGAAATCGTCAAAAATTTACATTTTGTTTACAAATTTTTGAAAAAAAATTATTTTTTAACTATTTTGAAAACTCTTAAACCTTCTAAATATTTTTTTTAAACTTTTCGGATTTTTCGAAAAATTTTTTCTTATATTTCCAAATATTATCAAAAACGCCTTAACTTCTTGCAGAATCTGTTATTACGTTTCTAGAAATTTTTTGTAATCTTTTTTAATATTCTCTTGAGATTAATTTGTCAAAATAAAAAGAAAACGGTTTAAATTTTTCCCTGAATTCTAAATTATATTTTTTATCGTAGGTCATTTCAAAATCCGTAAGAAGCTTAAAAATTATTATTTCCAAATATTCAAAAATGTACATTTTTAAAGATTTGTTTGAAATTTTTTCATATTTCTAATTAGTTTTCAATCTTTTTGAAATTCTGAAATGTCTTGAGCTTACACGAATTTCTTATAAATCTTTGTAATCTTGCTAATTGAAAGATTTTGCTTGAAGATCTTTCGAATTCTTTTTCGACATTTTAGAAAATAATTTGAAATCTTTTGAAATCTTTGTCAATTTTCTCTCAGACTTTATTTTAAAAAAAAATCAGTTTACATTACCCCAGCAATTAAAAAAAATGTTTATAATTTCTTGAAACCTCTTGAACTAATAACATTTTGTATATCGAAATGCTGGACGCCTTTCTCCGATTAATTATTATTATTATTAAATATATTATTTAGATAACCTTACGCTCCTCATAAACCTGAATTTTGCAGACTTTTTTTAAGCGGAAAAAAAATGAAAATTTCATCCAATCATAAACGCAGGTTTCCCGACAACAATAGTTTCAAATAGTTTCGAGTAATTTCAAAACAGTTTCGAGGATTAATCGAAAATAGCACCATGCTATTTTTAATAATTGGCATATAAATACCTTAGGAATAGCACCAGGCACAGGATAAAGAGGAGGTTGTGGAAATCCAATAAATCCGGCAGGTTGAGGCATTCCTCCTCCACTCGCAAGATCCAAATTATTTTGTCCACCTCCTGATCCAATATCAATGAGCATCGCATCCTGGCCTTCTGCCATTACTTGTGGGTCCGGTTCGTACTCGACATTATAATTTTTAGCGATTTCCATCAAATATTTCTCAACGAGGACCTTCGAAGGAGACTGAACGCTTAATTTGTGTTTCAGTTTCTCAGAAATTGTCTTTATTACTTCTTCTCTGCAAGCGTCGGCATACTGTCTCCCGTATTTTGTCGTTAAAATATCGGATATCACTTTCATTTCGTTGACATCGGTCTGCATTCGAGGAGAGGCCCAAATTATTGTCGATATCGCTTCGGCTAAGCCGTCGTCTAGATTTCTGGAAAAAGGAAGAAAAAAGATTGTAGACAGGGCTCAGACTTTTTCCAGATATAGCTTTTTTCTATAAGTTGTTTTCAGGTATACTTTTTTCCAGGTCTAATTTTTCATAGTACAAAGTTTTCAAAAATATTTCTTATTTTTTAAAACAAGAGCATCGGAATTTGTACAAAGTTTCGCGAATTTATTATTGTAATGTTTTCTTTTTATTTCTAGGGATTCAACTAATACGCTAAATTTAGAAACCCTTGACAAATTATATTATAAGATATTCTTAAATGTATTAGCACCATCGATTAATTAAATAACTAAATAATAATAAACATAATTAATCACTTTTTAAATTTGTCTCTAAAGTCCATGAATTTGAGAAATCATTCAAGAACATTTTTATTTTATCTTCTTATACTTAAAATTCAGTGGATATTTAGATACAATTAATGTGGATACTGTATTAAATTCAATTTAAACCTCTTCAAATTTTTAAATTTTCAAGTAAAAATATTGCTTTTTCAACTAGATAAATGGTGTTGAGTTTTCAAATAAAACTGTTAATTTTCCACCAACCAAATATTTTAATTTTTAACACAAAAGATCAATTTTCAAACAAAAAGTTAAATTTCGAAGTAAAAAAGTACATTTACGAAATAAATAAAAATTCAAAAAAAGTAATGAATTTTCAACTAAAATGATGAACCTTCAACTGGAATAGATGAATTTTAAACTAAAAAGATGGGGTTTTAACAAAAGAATTTAACTTTCAACCAAGTGGTATTACATTAAAGCAAAAAGATGATTTTTCAACATAAATTATGAATGTTAAATTGCAATACTTGAATTTTCAAGAAAAATTATCAATTTTCAAACAAAAAGATTAATTTTTTACCAAGAAATGTGATTTTTCAAAAAAATACATGAATTCTAAATTATATAATTGAGTTTCTAACTAAAAAAGATAATTTTTTAAACACGAATCTTAATGTTCTACAAAAAAAGACAAAGTTTCAACAGAATACAGACAGTTTCTACTAAATAGCTTAATTTTCAACAGAAGAAGATATAAATGTTAAACACATTATGAAATAGTTACATTTTCAGTTAAAAAAAATCGTTTTCATAAAAATATATCGAACTTTCAACAAAATAGTTAAATTTTTACGCAAAGTAATTAATTTTGAACTATAAGAATTAATCTTCAAATAAAAAAAAATTAATTTTTAACCCATTAATTGAATTTTAAATCCCAAATATGAATTTTATACGAAAAAGGGTAAATTTTCAACAAAATATATGAATTTTCAACCAAATAGATGAGCTTTCAACAAAACGGATGAATTTTCAACAAAAAAGATTAAATGTCTATCAAAAAATATAAGTTTTCGGCAAAACTGGCAAAAATTTTTAATAAAAGAAATGAATTTTCAAACAAATTTTACATTTGTAGAACGATTTTCAATCTAATAGTTAAATTTTTCATCCAAGAAATAAGTATTCAACCAAAAAGATGAATGGGTCACCGAAAAGATTACTATTCTACAACGAAAGACAGACCATAAGAAAAAATACTGAAATTTTCAATCAAAAACCTGCATTCTTAATTGAAGAATATACATTTTCAACCAAAAATGGAATACTGAAGTTTTCAGTGCGAAAAAATTATTTTTCAACAAAAACGAATTTTAACAAAATAGTTCAATGTTACAGTAAAGAAATTAGGTTTTAAATAAAATAAGGAAGCTTCAACAACAACAAAAAAGGCATTTTTACCCCAATAGTTGGATTTTCAACCCAAAGTATTAATTTTTTACCAACAAAGATCAATTTTTAACAAACTAGATGAATTTTCAAAAATATAGTTAAATTTTTAACCAAGCAGATAAACTTTCATCCAAGAAAGTTGAATATATCTTAAAAAGGATACATTTTCGACAAAAAATAGAACAATTAAATTTTCAGCTTAAAAAAAAATCAAAGCAATGAATTTTACGCCAAAAAGATTAGTTTTCTACCAAAAAAGATTGATGTCTAATAGAATAAATGCTTTTTCAACAAAATTTAGAATTTTGAAAGGAAATTTGGAAGAAATAGCTGAATTTGCAACTGACGAAAATGAATGTTACATCAAACATGGAATAGTTAAATTTTCAGTTAAAAGAAAAGTAATAATAAATTAATTAAATTCATTAATTGATTATCAAGACTATTAATTAAACGTAAACAATACAATGGAAAAATAGAAAAATTGTTATTTTTCAATTACTGTACAAATAACAATTTGACTGTTAATTAACACTAAAGTTACTTAATTGTTCTCTTGTCAAATCTAAATTCATTTTTTTTTGTAAATTATAGATTTGGAATTTTTCTCAGTTTCATCAATCACATAAGTGTTATATTTTCTTAATTTTGAACTTTACAAATGAAATTTTGATATAAAAATATAATAATTCAATACTTCTATGTGACAAATATGTTCAGGAAATTCGAATCAAATTCAAACCTTCGAATTTAACTCTACTTTGATGAATAGTTAATCTGGAAATACCTTGAAAATTTATTTTTGTGTTTTTTAATTTATAGAAATATATTAAAAGTACGGTCATTCATATTAAATTTACTGGAATTTTATCGCTACAAGGAAGAAACTTATGCAAATCATATACAGATGTTTATAAATCATATAAAATTTTCTGTAAAATCGATAACAAAAGGTTGGAAAACGTAACGATTTTCTAAACAGAAAGGGTAATGAGTACTAAACTTTCGAGACATTTGATTACTCCACTTATTTGATAGAATTATAAAGTTGTGCGCGCAATGGGCGCACTAATTCCTGTTTCTTTAGAAAAAAAATCAAAATAAATTTTCTATGAATAAAGAGAGTAAATTACAGTAAATTCAATTTACTGTTCATTTTCGTCCAAACAGTTGCATTTTTAATAAAATAAGACGAACTTTCCAAGAAAACGAATGATTTTGTCAACCAAAAGATGAATTTTCAACTAAGAAGCTTAATCTTCTAGCAAAAAAGATTAATTTTTAACAAAAACCATAGATTTATAACTAAACAATTCAATTTGAGGCCAAGTATATTTATTTTCTAAAAATAAAGACGAATTTTCAACAAATATATGAATTTTTAACAAAATAGTTGAATTTTGAACCAAGAGGATGATTTTCTAACAAAATAGACGAAGTTTTAACAAATTACATAAATTTGCAAATAAATAGTTTGAAAATGGATTTAATGTGAGTCAAAATTTTATTTAATTAACTTTTAGTTTATATTTTTTTTATTTTATAAATTTTTTTCACTAAATAGGTGAATTTTATACCAAATTTTGTTATAAATATTTATGAATCTTTAACCAAAAATATGAACTTTTTCGAAGTAGTTAAACATTTAACCAATGAGTTATATTTTTAAATGTAAATAGATGAGTTTTCAACAAAATAGTTTGCTTTTAAGCAAAAAAAATAAAATTCTACAAAAAAATATGAATTTTTTAACAGAATACGCTATTTTTCCACCCAACTTTCTTCCAAATTGTGGAACTTTCGAGCAAAAACTATGAGTTTCTTATAAAATAGTTGATTTTTCAACTAAAATTTGAATTTTTAACAAAAAATTAATTCTCAACCGAAACAATTTAATTTTTAAACAAAAGTTGCATTTGAAAGAGATAAAATTTTTAAACCAAAAAGTGCAATATTTTAAAATATTTTTGAATTTTCAACCTAGAAGTAGGCTTTTTTTTTTACAAAATTGATGATATTTCAACAAAATAATATTACTTTATTATTAACAAAAAAAATAATTTTCTACCAAAAAGTCGAATTTTCTACAAATTACTTCATTTTCCACCAAATACTTCAGTTTTCTAAAAAGATGTTTAATTTTCGAGACAAAACTACGATTTTTCTACAAAACAGTTGAATTTTCCACACAATGTGTATTTTTAACAAAGATTTAATTCTCAACAGAAACAGATTAATTTTTAAACAAACAAATAAGATGAGTTCTAAAACGAAAAATTAATAGTAGACTTTGCTTCACAATTTAATTATTTTGTTTTAAAACCGTTATTTTTGGTTGAAAATGAAGTTTTTTTACTCAGAATTGAACTATTCCCTGTTTGGTTTAACCTTTATCTTCCTTAGTAGAAAACTCATCTGCTTAGTTGAAAATGGAATTATTTTGTTGTAAATTTTCCTTTTTTTTTGGTAGAGAATTCATCTTCTTGGTTGAAAATTAAAATATTGACTTCAAAATAAATTTTTTTTCATTGAACATTCATTATTTTAGTTAAGATTCCATTGCTTTGCTTAACAATTTAACTATTTTCTTAAAAATTCGTTCTTTTTTGGTTGAAAATGATTTTTTTTACTGGAAATTTAACTATTCCATTTCTGGTTTAACATTTATGTTCTTCAGTTGAAAATTCAGCTATTTCGTTAAAAAAAATTTTCTTATGATTTGTCTTTCATTGTATCTTCTTGGTTAAAAATTTAACTAACTGTTGAGTTAAAAATTCTTTTGTTTTTGTTAAAGATTAATTTTTTTAGTTCTAAATTTATTTATTTGGTTAAAAATTTAACTATTTTGTTGAAAATTCGTTCACTTTTGGTTGAAAATTAATTTTTTAAACTTGAAATTTAACTATTTTATGTGTGGTTTATTATTTATCTTTTTCAATTGAATATTTCTGCAGTTTGTTGAAAGTTTATCTTTTGTGATAGAATATTAATCTTCTTGGTGATTAATTCATATTTTTGATCCAAAATTCATTTCTTTGGTGAAAAATGGTACTATTAGATTTGAACATTAAAAATTTAATTAAACAGTCCTTTCTTCAGTTCAAATTTTTTTTGATTTAAAATGTCTCTTGTGATATAATATTAATCTTCTTGATTATTATTTTAATTTTTTTTTAGAAAAATCATTTATTTGGTTGAAGATTTAACTATCACGTTGAAAATGTATTAAAAAATTAAAATTTTGGTTGAAAATTCATGTGTTTTCTTACAAGTTAACCTATTTTTTTTTAGAAAATTATACTTTTTGGTTGAAGATTTACTTCTGTGATTAAAAATGATTTATTTTGTTTTAAAAATTAATGTTTTAAACTGACAATTTTACTATACCATTTTTTGTAGAAGGTTTCTCTTTTTTGATAGACATTTAAACTTCTTGGTTGAAAATTCATCTGTTTGGTTAAAAATTGATATGTTTAGCAGAAAATTAATATTCTGCTTCGAAAACTTAACTATTGTGTTTAAAAATTATTGTTAGTTTGAAGACTTATTATTTTAGTTTATAATTAATTACTTTGCTTGAAAAACTTAACTATTATCTTGAAAATGCGTTCATTTTTTGTTGAAAATTAATTTTTTCACGGAAAATTGAACTATTCTAGTTAAATTGAGTAGCGGATTTTATCAATTTTATCAATTTTATCAATCAATGAGTGCGAAATTTTCGAGACATTTCGTTACAACACTTTTTTAAATTTTTAATAAAGATGAATTTTTTATTAACAAAAAAAACAACTCATTTTACGTTAATTCAAACAAATTTAGAGACGAAATACATGAAAATTCGAGAGAGAAAAGCTCTTTAATGATACTAGTATTAATTAATTGTAATGAACTATTCAAAAAATTGACTTACTTCATTTGTTGAATCAGACCGAATCTCGCCAACAATAAATCGCAGTACATTTCCATCAATTCCATTGCTTCGACCATGTAATCTTCCCTAATAATGTGTTCAACTCTAATTCTCGCTCTTTCGACTTTTCCAGTCGCGATATAATCAGCAATTTCCTTTCTTGCTTTTTGAGTCAATTCGGTTTTCTTTTTCTCAAGAAGTTTCAATCTATTGATGGCTAACCTTAAATTTGTCTTTAACTTTGTATAATTCGGCCCACTCGCAAACATTTTGATTTGTTACACTTTTCACTATCTAAAAATTAATGATCTTATCACAGAAATGAAATAAACAATGACCTTTTTACAAAGAAATTACTCCGTAAACTAACTTTTTTGACAACTCTGACAATCTCCCGGAAAATATTGAGTCACCTCAGTGACGTCAGTATTTTTTATATTTTTATACTGAAAAGAGTGGGGTTAGAATTCAATTGGAAAGTGGAATTTAGGGTTACCGGATGTCGGTAAGTCAGAATATTTGGAATTTATTTCACAATTTACGGTGTTTCCTGCCAATTTTGGTTTATTTTAAAAGCTGACAGTAAGATATTTTGGATTATATTTTTGAAAAAGTGTCAAAATTAAAGTAATTCATGAAAATTATTTTATGTAGGGTATTACCGATGTAGAGTATTACCGACATATTATTAGTGACTTCTGTCAGTGTTCGTGTTGGCGAGTGTGTTGACATTCTTTGTTTTTGGAGTTACCCGAAATCTTTTGCGAAAATAAGGTCGTATTTCGCAGTTTTCCTTTTTTTAAAGTTAAAAAATGAGTGAAGGGGCTTCAACTTCTTCAAAAACTCTTGAAGAAAGAAGAGCAGAGCGCATGAAAAAGCTGCACGAACTTCATTTAAAAAGGGTAAGTTTTTTCTAACCTCAAAAATTATTAAATTACTAAAATAAACTTAAAATTCCTCGGAATCTTTTGAAATATCCTAAAAACTTCAGAAATTCTGTGAAATTCTTCAAAATTTTGAATCCTTTGAAATAATTCAAATCTTTTGAAATCGCTTTACACTTTTTTAAAGCTCTTGTCAATGCATTGGAATTTTGAAAAATACCTTAAAATCTTCAAAATATTTAAAAAAATTCAAATCATTTGAATCAGTTCAAAATTCCTTTGATTTTTTTTAAATCCTCCAATATTTGAAATCCCTTTAAAATTTGCAAAGCTCTTGAAAGTACCTAGGAATTTTGCAAACTACCTTAAAATGTTTCAATTCCTTTCGAATCCCTTTAATTGATTGAAATCTATTAAAATGAATTCTTGGAATTTGTTTAGTCCTCTAAAAAAGTTGTAATCATTTGAAATGATTTTAATACACTAAAATATTAAAAATCCTTTGGAATCCCGTACAATTATTAAAATCTTTTAAAAATTCCTGGGAATCTTTTAAAATATCCGAAAATATTTGCAATCTATTGAAACATTTTAATGCTCTTGAAAATTCCTTGGAATTTTTAAAAATAACGTTTTTTTAATACCCTAAAATATTTCAAATCCTTTGAAATCCCTTTAATTTATTGAGATCTATTGAAAATACCAAAGAGTTTAAAAAAACCCGACATTTTTCATATCCTTTCGAATCCCTTCAAAGTATTAAAATGAATTCTTGGAATTTGTTTAGTCCTCTAAAAAAGTTGTAATCATTTGAAATGATTTTAATACACTAAAATATTAAAAATCCTTTGGAATCCCGTACAATTATTAAAATCTATTAAAAATTCCTGGGAATCTTTTAAAATATCCGAAAATATTTGCAATCCATTGAAACAGTTTAAAGCTCTTGAAAATACCTTAGAATTTCAAAAAATATCCTAAATTTTTTCGAATCCTTTGGAATCTCTTTAAATTATTGAAATCTCTTAAACATTTCATGGAATCTTTTTAAATATAAAATATGTCAAACTCATACTTTTTAAAGCCCTTGAATGATCCTTGACATTTTTAAAAATACCCCAAATTTCTTAGAATCCTTTGGAACTCCTTCAAATTCTTGAAATGAATTCCAAATTTCTTGGAATCTTTACAATAACTTAAAATCTTTCAAATCCTTTAGAATCCCTTCGTAGTTTTAAAATAAATTCAAAATTCCTTGGGCTTTTTTCTATAGCTCAAAGTCCCTAAAATCCCTTCAAATTATAGAAATTAATTCAAAATTACATTGGAGTTTTTTAATACCCTAGAATATTTTAAATCATTTGAAACCCCATTGAATTATTGAAATCTGTTGAAAATTTATTGGAAAAATTCAAAATACCCTAAATTTGGTCAAATCCTTTCGAATCCTTCAAATTATTGAAATGAATTGAAATTTTTGTTGTGTTTTTAAATACCCTGCAACATTCAAAATTGTTTGGAATTTCATCAAATAAATAAAATCTATTCGAAATTCCTTGGAATTTTGTTCAATACCTTAAAATCCTTTAAAATCTTTTTAAATTATTAAAGTAAATTTGAAATTCCTTTGGAATTCTTTTTAATACCCTACAATATTTCAAATACTTTGGAATCTTTTCAAATATTTCAAACCCTTTGAAACTTTTTGAAGCGCTTGAAACTTTCTTGGAATTTTTTTAAAATATCCCTAATTTTTTAAATACTTTCGAATCTTTTTAATTTATTGAAATTAAGTTTTGTAATTTTTTAAATACCTTAAAATATTTTAAATAATTTGGAATGTTCACAAATTATTAAAATGAATTCAAAATTCATTGTAATTTTTTTAAACAGCCTGCATTATTTTAAATTATTTGGAATTCCTTCAAATTATTAAAATGAATTCAAAATTCATTTCTAATTTTTTAGTTCCCTAAAATAATTCAAATCCTTAAAATTAATCATTAATGAATCCTTTAAAATAATCATTAATAATCCCTTTAAATTATTGAAACCTATTAAAAATTCCTTGGAATTTTTGAAAATATCCAAATTTTCCAAATCTTTTGGAATGCCTTCAAATTATTGAAATCTATTAAACATTCCATGGAATCTTTTTAAATATCCTAAAATATGTCAAATCTATTTAAACTTTTTAAATCAGTTAAAAGATCCTGGAAATTTTTTAAAATACCTCAAATTTATTCAAATTGTTGACATGATTTCAAAATTCCTTTGAAATTTTTTAAATACCCTTCAATATTTTAAACCATTTATAACCTCTTTATATTAATAAAATTTATTTGAAATTCCTTTGATTTTTTTAAATACCTTAAAATCCTTTGGAATCCCTTCAAATTATTAAAATAAACTCAAAAATTCCTTTGGAATTTCTTTAATACCCTAAAATATTTCAAATTCTTTTAAATGCCTTTAAATTATTGAAATGTAGTGAAAATTCCTTGGAATTTTTTTAATTGACCTCAATTTTTTCAAGTCCTTTGGAATTCCTTCAAATTATTGAAATGAACTCCAGATTCCTTTGGAATTTCTTTAATACTCCAAAATATTTCAAATCCTTTTAAATTCATATAGATTATTGAAATGTATTGAAAATTCCTTGGAATTTTTTAAATTATCCTTAATTTTTTTAAGTCCTTTGGAAGTCCTTCAAAATATTGAAATAAATTCAAAATTAATTTAGACTTTTTTTAATATCCTAAAATGTTTTAAATCCTTTGGAATCTCTTTAAATTAATAAAATATATTAAAAATTCATTTACATTCTTTAATTGTCCTACATTTTTTTAAGTCATTTGGAATTCCTTCAAATTATTGAAATAAATTCAAAATTAATTTGGAATTTTTTTAATATCCTAAAACATTTCAAATACTTTGGATTAAAATCTATTGGAAATTCTATGGATTCTTTTGACATATCCAAAAATATTTCCATTCCATTAAAACTTTTTAGAGCATTTGAAAATTCCAAGGAATTTTAAAAGTCACGCTGAATTTGATCAAATTCTTTGGAATTCCTTCCGATTATTGTAATGAATTAAACATTCTTTGGAATATTTTCCAATATCTTAAAATCTATAAAATCATTTGGAATCTCTTCAAATTATTGAAATCTATTCGAAATTCGTTGGAATTTTTGTGAATACCCTAAAATATTAAAAATCTTTTGGGATCCCTTTAAATTATTCAATCTATTGAAAATTCCTTGGAATCTTTCAAAATGTTTTACAATATTTGAAATTTCTTAAACGTTTTTAAAGCTCTTGAAAATTCGCTGAAATTTCTCAAACTACCTTAAAATCTTTTAAATCATTTCGAATCTTTTCGAATTATTTAAATCCATTTAAAATTACTCAGGATTTTTTTTAAATGCCGAAAAATTATTCAAATCTCTTGTAACTTTTTAAAGCTTTCGGAATTTTTAAAAATAAACTACAATATTTCAAATCCTTTGGCATCCCTTGAAATGATTGAAATGCATTCAAAATTTTTGTGAAATATTTGTAAATATCCTAAAATATTTCAATTTATTGAAATCTATTGAACATTCATTGGAATCTTTTGAAATGTCCTGAAACGTTTCAAAATTTTTTAAACTTTTTAAACCACTTAAAAATTCCATGTAATTTTTTAAACTACCTTAATGTCTAGAAAATAATTTGAAATCTTTTCAAATTATTGAAAACTATTCGAAATTCCTTGGAATTTTTATTAACACCCTAAAATATTTCAAATCTTTTGGAATCCCTTTAAATTATGCAAAGCTATTAAAAATCCCTTGGAATCTTTTTAAAAAATCCTCAAATATTTCAAATCCTTTGAAACTTTTGAAAGTTCTTAAAAAATCCTTAGAATTTTTAAAAGTACCCTAAAATCTTTAAAATCCTTTGAAAATAAATTCATTTAAAAAAGTTATTCGGAAAAAAATGACGAATAGGATTTGCGTGACAGCCCTGATTGTTCTTGACATTCATTTAAAATGATCCTTCAAGAAATTCCCTGACTTTAGCAATTTTTGTTTTTTAAATCCTTGACTTTCTATGACAATAAAATCCTCTGTCTTAACAATTATTTTTGTACGTTACGGCAAATTTTAATTTCCGATTTCATGAAGTGCATTGATGCATTAATTAATGATTTTAAAAGATAGTGACTGTGATAAATTTTTTTAACTAGCTTTTTGTCGATTTTTTACTGAAAATGTGTATATTCCAATCGAATATTTCATCATCTTAGTTAAAAATTCATCTCTTTAATTCAACATTAATTTTTTTTAATAA
>JAAAKG020216090.1:0-22091 GCA_010014905.2 Druon quercuslanigerum
CCGTGACTGATGATATACCGGGACAGCCCCGTGCAAAAACTATTCTAAATATATGAAAAATCCAACTCTAACCAAAAATGTCTTCGGCATGTTGGACTGTAACCATCTTAAGCCTGTGACATTTTATAATAATAATAATAATAATAATAATATGAACTTTATAGTGTAGAACTCGGACACAGTTGACATGTTCCAATACTATTTTTTAACGATGCAGTAATATCACCAGCTTTCCACAAACATATTAAAGATTTCAAGAAAAAGATATTGAAGAATATAATGTATTTCTAATATTCTGAGGAATTTAATGAAATGTTATGCGATATTACGGGATCTCAGCTTTAATTTTTTTACCATTTTTAAAGGCTTTTTAAAAGATATTAAATATTTAAAAATGTTTTAGGGTACTTACTCGATTTTTGTGGCATTACCACGGCTTTCACAAGATTAGAGGTATCTCATAAATTTTAAACATTCAAGTTTTTTAATCTTTTACATGATTTTATAAATGGCAACGAATTTGAAAAGGTTTAGGTTGTTTTTAAAGATTCCTGTAAAGTCAACGAGATTTCAAGATTTATAAGGGTTTTCAAACAATTTCGTAGGGTTGTAGAAAATTTCGAAGGATTTTAAAGTCATGTAGGATTCAGGATGTCGACTATATTTGAAAGATTGTCAGGGATTTCAATCAATTTGTAGAGAACTTTAGGAAGTAAAGTAAATTAAATTAATTTTCAAGTGACTTCTAGGGACTGCTACAGATTTCAACGAATTTTAAGATTTCAAATAAAATAATAAATTTTATTGGATCCAAAAGTGACTACTGTTACGGAATTTTTCCGCAATAATTGCCTTACTGCCGAACTTGACTGGTTAGTTTCACTATAGTATACATAAACTATACATAATTTTTCCGCCTGGATATTGACACTATTTTGAATTTCTCAAATGAAGCCGAGGATTGATTGTGTTCCAATATTTAATTTTTAAGATTTGTATTAAAGGAGAGATAAATCTCGTTAGTGCCAGATATGTCCACTGAACTACTTTCTTGGTATTAGAATGTAGATGCGAGAGTGAAAATTACTGGTGGAACAATCTTGCGAGATTAATTCCTAGGGGTTCGGTAGTAATTTGCAACCTTTATGAAGCGAATTCCAGAGCGAAATTTCAGACCCATTTAGCATGAATTTTCTCCCTGTGTGACATTGCCTACTGACGCGAGTGTCAGGAAGGGACAGTGGTGTAAACTGTAACATGCATGATTGTCCTGCTACTACACTTTCTGTACACGAACTGAATAGAGAATACCAAATTGCGAATTTTGAACCATGTCTGGTCTATATTCTGTATGCCGAGTGTCTGAGGGTTAATGTCCCGTGGTTCAAGTGGCGCGCTCGGGACGATGTGTCGCGGTTGGTGCGTTTCTGCGGGGACTCTAATTGTCATCCGGCGGCCTTCGAGCGAAACAAACGACTCTAATGCCATCGGGAGATGGTGAACGAAGCTTTTTCTTATCCATCCGGGATTCGAACCTCGAAGGCGGAAATCATTGCCTTCGTCCTTTACAATTTCCCGTTCATTCTGGTAAGGGTGAATCTATACTATTCTATACGTATTGTATATGTGTGTGTGT
This sequence comes from Druon quercuslanigerum, assembly GCA_010014905.2. Lineage (NCBI taxonomy): Eukaryota > Metazoa > Arthropoda > Insecta > Hymenoptera > Cynipidae > Druon > Druon quercuslanigerum. The sequence continues at coordinate 1,637 of JAAAKG020216090.1, forward strand.
GTTTGTGTAAGTAAGTGTGTGTCTCTCAGCTTGCTCGAAAGAACATGGCAAATAGAAACTTCTCAGCGACATCTCTGCATAATGCATATCGCTCCTGGCACTGGTCCCCCGATTCTTCATTAGCCTTTTATCCTTGTATCTACCCCGGAAGCCGCAGAAAGTTCAAGGAAGAATAAAACACTCTTAGCCAGAAAATCCAGTTTTGTGGATTTGGATTTTAAATAATTGAACATCTCAGATGCGCTTTCTTCAATTATTCGACAACAGGTTATGGCCCCATAGTTAAGGAAATTTCAATATATATGATCAGGATGTCTTAATTGACCGGCAAAATCGAGAAAGCCGAGAAATGACCGAGAATTTAATTCAGTGACCGACATTTCCCTCTTCAACGTACTTATATGTACATTAAAAGTTGTTTTTTTTTGTCTGTATATTATTAGTCTAGTTTTGAGTTGAAACGGAAACTTTTTGAAACACTCATAATTCTCACTTGGAATGAAAAATTCTCTAAAAGAATTACAATTCTGTAAAGAAATATCATGTTTTCAATTAGGACTATTCCCAAAAAATTACAATTGTAATTTTAACTTTTGAACAGGAAACTCTGTAAAGAACGATAATTTAGACTCCAGGACAGGGAATTTTCGTAAAGAATTATTATTTGACTTGAAACAGAGAATTTTTTACGTTGAACGGGAATTTTGGAAAATAATTTAAATGCTGATTTAGAAGAAAGAAATTTAATAATATCCCTGCTCAGATTCAGAACTATGGTTTCTATACCAAGATTCCTTTACCAAGGATATTATGATGAATGTTGAGAAATCTCGTGAAATCTTTAAAAATCACAAAATGTAGAAAACTGAAATAATTTTGCTGCATTAACCGAATGTTGAAAATGTGTGAGTTTATACTTTAATACCAATCTCTCTCCGATGCAGGACAATTGCATTTTATATTCATTTTTGCATTAACAAAGTCTACTATATATTCTCGAAAAATCTTCTTTAGACGGGAAAAATGCATTCTCTGTTTTATGGTTATTAAAGGAAAGTAATTTCCTCGTTCATGTGTTTAGCCAGGCGCATTCTTTGAGAGTGAGTGAAAATAGTCTATGATAATGAAAGCCAACGCGAAGAAGAGAAAATTCAATCTTTTTACGTACGTATTTGAAATGAATTCTTAATTATAATTCTTTGTCGAAAATATTTGCACGCATTGGAAAAAGCTATAATATCTCAATTTGAAAGACTGGTTTGTAGAGTGGAGAAGTGAGTGAAAAAGTGAGTAAAGGGTCATTTTGATCGTTGGACATTTCGTTGAAACGTTTGAGAGAAATAGTTGACTCGTCGTGATAATAAATCCTCGGGTGGAGGTGGTCGCTATTGAATTAACCTCAGCCATGTTTTGGCATCCCGTAATGGTTGCCTGCTGAACTTGTCGGCAGCTTCTGAAGCAGACAAGAAAAGAAAAGAAGGATCTTCCTCCCTCTTGGGTTCTTGAAGTAAAAACGAATGCACGTATATATATAGTATATACAGACTGAAGACTGGACTAACGTTGTGTTTTTTGTGCTTTCAGGAGTGCTCGGAACCGCGATGGCGATTCAACTACAATACCGTTGATTAAAAGAAGAGCCGGCAGGACCACTCGCTTCCAAGATGGACGCGTCCCTGTGCACGCTGTCTTTGGTCCTGGTTACCTTGATTATCCAAAATTCTGCCTGGCCACAAGATCCTGCTCCACGGCTACACATCAAATACCGTGAGTTCAACTTTCCATACTGAAAAAAAGAGATGTTGAGTTATTGGCACAAATTACCATGCCCATCAAGAAAATTTATTGAGATTATCGAAAGTTGTTTTTTATTTCTTTATTTTCGTTACTTTGCATGATTACTATGCAAATCTGAAGCTGCGACCAAAAGAAGTAGCTGGATGTAGACTGTTAGTTTTTTTTTAATTTTTGCCAACTTTTAGATTACCATGCAAATCGTAACTATTGCTCAATAAAATAAATTAAAACACTATTTGCATTAAATTGTAAACTGTATTAAGCAATATAAATAACTTATCATAATATTGTTTGCCAAAACAGATTTGTAAAATTTTCCGTTTAAATAAATTTCCAGGAATGCTATCGTTTTCTTTTGAGAATTTACATTTTTTTGATGCATTTTTTTCATGTATAAATGGCCAAAAAAATTATTTTTCAGAATTTTTATATAGGCAGGAAATTAAAAATGTGTATAGCATGCGCTACTGTTTGAAATGTTAAACATTTATTACTGAAGTGGCAAAAATTGTCTCATTTAGTGGTCAAATTTACTACTTGACATAGTACACTCCGAAAAAGATTTAGTTAAATCAACCAGATTATGGTTAATTAAACTATAGATTCTAGAACATATTTATTCTATGGATAACAAAACTTTTGTTTAATCCACATACATTTTGTAGTTGTTTTAACCAAATCTTTTGACAGATGGAGTGTTTGATTGATTCAGAAATAAATTTTGGTTAGGTAAATTACATGTTTTGTTGAGTGAAATACAATTTGATGAATTTGGCCAAATTTTCATGTATATAAAAAAAAGGTTTTTTTGGATCAACGCTATTTGCTGTGTTTTCAAGTTGCAATTTGTATTCTTTTTTTTGTATAGACTCACATTCTTTTCCTTATAGCGCATTTCTCCACTTTTTTGAAATTCTCTTTTTCCCGTTTTTTTCAAGAAATTTGCCCTTTCGTCGGTTTCTCGATTTTTCGCCTAAGGTAGTTTATCGTGAAGAAAATGAGACCGTTGAAAAAATAGTTTTTCTATGATTTTAGGAATCAAAATTATATTACTGATGATTTCATTTAAAATAAAAAACGGTATTTTTAATGAAAAAAATATAAAAAGTAACAAAAAGAATTATTTTATCAGTGCTTTTTACAATTGAATTTTTTCTTACAATCGCTTCTTAAAATGCTCTAAAATATTATTTATAATAAGCCATGATTTTTTGAAATGTGGCTATTTTTTTTTTAAATGGATAAGAAGCGAAAATAGGAAAAAAATTTAATTAAAAATAATTCAAGGTATCTGTATTCCCAGTGGGGCGAAAAGTGATCTTTTTTCAGAAAAAATTTAAATAAAAATAATGTTAAAAAGTCATCTTATGTGGTTTAAAATTCATATTTTCGGTTAAAAATTTGCCTGCAACTTAAAAGTTCAACTATTTGTTTGAAAATTAATTTCTAATTAAGCCTGAAAATTCGACTCTTTTGTTGAAAATTAGACTATTTTGGAAGATAATCTTTTTCGGATGAAAATTAAATATTGAGTTAAAAATTCGTTGTTTTTGGTTAAATTTAATTGTTTTTTGGTATACAATTAAAATTGTGTTTCGTTGACGATTTGACTATTATATTTTTCGTTAAGAATTCATCTTTTTTTGTTGATGATTTAACTTATTACATGAACGTTGAAAAACTTTGTTAACATTTTTTTTTTATTTAAGATTCATCTCTGGTTGAAAATGTAACTATTTTGTTGACATTTTTTTGTGTTCAATAATGCATTTTTTTAAACTGAAAATTCAACTTTTCTTTATATAAAATAAATATATTTTTTGGTTGAAACTGTTATGTTTTTCGTTGAGAATTTATAATTTTTTATAGAAACGTCATCTTTCTTGATTGAAAACGAACTTTTCGGGTTGAAAACTCAACTGTCTTTTAAAAAATTAGTCTTTTTAGTTTAAAAGTTCAGCTATTTGGTTTTTGGTCGATTATTAATCCTTTTTGTTTGAAAATTCGACCATTTGAATGAAAATTAATTTTTGTAGGTTAAAAATTCATTTTTTTCGGATTTCAAAGTCCACGGTTTTTATCAAAATTTGGCCTTTAAGCTTGAAGACTCAAATTTTTTGTTGATAATTTATCTCTGTTGGTATAATTTTTTTGATCAATTCAACTGTTTTATTGAAAATGAAATTAATTTTGACTGGAAATCTATATTTCGATCGGAAATACTTTTATATGAAAGAAGGTAATCTCTAATCATTCACCTATTTTTTTGAAAATCAACCTATTTCTCCTGTTTTGAGATTATTTTTGACTGTGAAGTGTTTCATTTGTACAATATCAACTCAAACCGCGCAGAACGCGCATATACTTTACGGTACTTTAACCCCTGGAGAAGACCCGAACGAATAGCTGAAATACCACATTCGTGCGTACATGTTTTCAACGGTTAACGCCAATCCGTACGGTTAATCGTTGCGTCGAAATTACAAAGCAGGACTTTATACACGTGGGCGGTAAATTGCGTTAAGTATACACACCGTAAAGTGCAAATAACTCGAACTTTTTCAGGTTCTGATATTTTGTTCTTTCAATTCATGAACTCCGACATTCAAGATAAGAAAATTCAATTTTTTTGCTGCACTAGAGACTGGTAATAGTATCAGAGCTATAACACCATTGAGGGGTCGACTTCTGTAACCAGCTATACGTTTTACTCTTTGAACTTTAATGGCTTCTGGACGCTTTTCAAACAAGTTTTGAATTTTAGTTGTAAAAGTACCCAGATTTCAAGGAAATTCGATTGCACTTTTCTCTGGACAAAAGAGTTTTAGTGTTACAAATAATTTGTAAAGTAAAATTCGAGAACCAAGAGTGCAGATGAGATTTATATATTTTTTTAATTAATTTTTTTTAAGCACATTCTTCCTGTACCGGAAAAATTTCCATTTTATGTCAAGAAATGAGGGAAAAAGCTTAATTCAAATATCCCTGTTGGAAGATATATTTTTACTTGGATTGGGCAATCCCAGCCTTTTAAAAATGTATTAAATTTGATTCGATTGAAGTTTGAAGGTGGTTCAAAATTTATTATGCAGTTATATTGCATATAATTCGGTCCGTTGAAATTAACCCATTTTATCAGAATTTTAAAGGTGACATCGATAAAATGTATTCATTACTCTCTTTTATCTAATTGTCATTATGATTTTAAATATGGTTACGAGTTATAGGATATGCTTTAATTTGTGGTATATTTTAGGAATAATTAAAATGACCAGTCTTTCAGCTATGAATGTTTTAATTCTTTAATTTTTTAATTTTATTAACCAGAACAAATGTTTCCAAACTGGAAAATGATGTGTAATTTTCTTTTCAGTTTTTAGTGGCCACCTGAGTAGAATACTTGTTTTCCATCCTTTAAAAGCTCGCAGAAATCATCCCCCATAAATAATAGAAGAATCTGAGCAAACATAGTAACCATTTATTATCCTTTCAAACTTTGAAAAACTAGCTGAAAAAGGGAGAATCGAGTTATTATTTTCTTTGCAAATTATTTTTGAAGCACCATAAATTCAGCAATAATTTATTACCCCTATGTAGAGCCAAGAGCTCATTGTCGAGTTACAAGCTTGTATATAAATGTTTGCGCGGTATGATGGAATGTCCAGAGTATTAACTTGTTTACCATAGCGTAACTATGCAATTGTTTACAAAGTACTCCCAGTCAATTTAATAATTTCTATGTACAGGGGAGTAAGTATAATGTCAGGCTTAGCCTTGCAGAAATCAATTATATTGTCACATCAATATTAGCGTAAATCAGGAGCGTTCTCTTTCCAATTTATTCAGCATTGGGTAGCTACTGACTGGCAAAACCGAAAGTCAAGGAATTTTTAGGATCTTTCCTAAATTTCATAAGATTTCAAAAAATTTCAAAGGATTGGGAATATTTGTGGCTTCTAGCGTATTTCAAAGGATTATAAGGAATTCTCAAGAGATTAAAGAAATCTTAAGGAATTCTAAAGAATAGCATCAGATTTCATTTAGCTTGACTGGATTTGAAGAAATCTTCAAATATTTCAAAGATTTGAAAGATGTTTTAGGGAATTGCATCGGATTTCACGAGATTTTATCAGATTAGCGATGATTTCAGTGATTTGAAAGGGTTTCAAAAAGTATTTTAATTAATTTTGCAGGATCCTAAACGATTTCATGGAATCTCAATAATATTTGAAGGGGTTTCAAAAGGTTTTACAATATTTCTATGAAATTTCAAAGAATTTATTGAATAGAATTAAGGGATTTTAGTACATTTTAAGAATTTAAAGACATTTCAGAAGATTTGAAAGATTGTAGGATATTTAAAAAGATGATTTCAAATATTTTGAGAGATTTTAAAATATTTCAAAGTATTTCCAAAGATTTTAAAGAATTCAAAAGACTTTATGGTTTTTTATAAAAATCGATAAAAGAATTTTTTTCACAATTTTTAAAATTAGATTAAGCGAGAGTTAAAAAGCTCTGTTAAGCTGACACCTCCACGACGGAAAATCAATATTTTTTATATGGCATAATTTCGGGCTAATTATGGGCTAATTTTCGGTGGTAATGCCAATTTTTGGGCTCTTTTATTTTTCTCAAAAATCAAAATTTTGGGTGGAGGTGCTGAGTGCTCGAGCAGCTAGCACATCTAGTATATAAAAACATTAAAATTTAAAAATCCAATCCTACATGATTTTCGGGCTATTTTCGGGCTCTTAAAATATCAAAAAACCAAAATTCGAAAAAACAACCCATATCATTAATAACCAACCCTAAAATTTGAAACTTAATTTTATTACAAAAACCAGAATTTCGGGCTATTTTCGGGCTCTTTAAATACATAAAAATGAATTTCCAAAAATCAACCCCTAACGCTGACAACGACCCTTCGATTTTGAAAAATAACTTTGACAAAATAAACCATACCAGAATTTAAGGCTATTTTTGGGCTCTTCAAATACACAAAAATTAATTTCTCAAAATCAACCCCTATCACAGACAACCACCCCTCAATTTTGAAAAATAATTTTTTGACAAAACAAAATACACCAAAATTTAGGGCTATTTTCGGGCTCTTCAAATACACAAAAATCAATTTCCGAAAATCAACCCCTAACACTGACAACCACCTCTAAATTTTGAAAAACACTATTAGGATAAAACAAATTACACCAGAATTACGGGCTAATTATGAGCTAATTTTGGTCGGTAATTCCGATTTTTGCGCTTTTTTATTTTTCTCAAAAATCAAATTTTGGGTGGAGGTGCTGAGTGCTCGAGCAGCTAGCACCTCCGGTATATAACACACATTGCAATTTTAAAATCCAATCCTACCTAATTTTCGGGCTATTTTCGGGCTCTTAAAATATCAAAAAACCAAATTCGAGAAAACAACCCCTATCAGTAATAACCAATCGACACTGAATTGAAAAAGAATGTCTAAATTTTTTTCTTTGAATGATTGACAAACAGTGCATTAAAATTTTTAAATATTAATTATAAGTAATTTTAACAATTATAATTTTTAATAATACTTACCTTAAAACGTATCGATCTATTGAAATTTCTTCTACAATTTTTCAAAAAATGGGATACATACCAATATTTAAGACACTAACTCTGTACTTTACAAGGATTTTGTAAAATTTTATGTGTTTATTTTGGGAAATTGATTTTTTCGTATTTCAAGAGCCCAAAAATAGCCCTAAATTCTGGTATGGTTTGTTTTGTCAAAAAGTTATTTTTCAAAATCGAGGGGTCGTTTTTAGCGTTAGGGATTGATTTTCGGAAATTAATCTTTGTGTATTTGAAGAGCCTGAAAATAGCCCAAAATTCTGGTATAGCTTGTTTTGTGAAAAAATTAATTTTTAAATTCGAGGGTTGGTTATTAATGATAGGGGTTGTTTTCTCGAATTTGATTGTTTGATATTTTAAGAGCCCGAAAATGCCCGAAAATCAGGTAGGATTGGATTTTAAAATGTTAATGTTTTTATATACTGGAGGTGCTAGCTGTTCGAGCACTCAGCATCTCCACACAAAATTTTGATTTGTGAGAAAAATAAAAGAGCCCCAAAATCGGCATTACCGCAAAAAATTAGCCCAAAATTAGCCCATAATTAGCCTGAAATTATGGCACATAAAAAATATTTATTTTCCGTTGTGGAGGACCTTCAAAATTTTTGTTAAAATATCAAAATAAGTGATTTGATTTAAGATGTTATAAGATTTTATAATTTATTATATGATAGCAATCGTTCTTTAAAATGTTTACATTATTTTAGGTAATGGTTAGCTTCTGTCGAAAAAATATGGAAATATTTGGTACATAAAAAAAGTCAAGTTTCACTTTGATTGTTTTCAACCATGATTAGTTCATACTGAGCAAAATAAATATTGAAAGCAATACAATTTTTTAGTTTTTACATTAATCAAGAGAGTGGTCATAATTGAAGTTTCCTGTATAATTTATGGATGGTCCTAAACTAAAATTTGTCGTGAAATTAAATTTGGACTTAAAGTGGTTGTTTGGATTCATTAGCATTTTTGAATTCAGCAAGTTTTTGACATGTCAATGTCGAAAGTTCCAATGTCCCGTTTGAGAGAGACGATCACAGTCGTATGGAGCTGTGAGTCTGCAGGAATTCGAAATAGTTTTGAACGCGTTTCGTAACTATCCGTGGTTTCAGCTGAAAGTCACGATGTCGAAGTAATTCCCTTTTCGTGTTGTAACTTTGTCGGCGCACAGCATTTGTACCTCCGAGTTTTTCCAATTGAAGTAAGTAGTTTCATGATGCAAATCTGGTCTCTGGTGGGCGGCAGGTATTATTTCCCACATCTAGAAAGGAAGGAAATAATTAAAATAGTAAAGTTAAATCGAACTTCCTTTTTGCAATATAATGAAGTGTCCCTAATTAAAGAAGAAATAATTTTTTTTTCATTCCAGTCTTCTCCTGTGAATTCCTCTTTTTAGGTGGGACCGCTTAAATAAAGCCAGCTAATTTTCGCTTAATTAAGAATCCTCCCCCAAGCCCTTATCATTCTTCCGCCATTTTTCTTGTTAATCGACGCACCAAGTTTTTGCCTTTTTTCCTCTACATTCACGTCCTCCAATTTCACTATCTCATATTCGCATTCTTGCGCGTGTGCAGAGTTGGGAGGAAAAAATTCACTTCTGGTGGTGGTCCCTCGACTATCCTAATAGAGCACGGAGAAGACATGTATACGACTCTTCTCAGCTTTCTGCTTCCTTTCATGAATCCAATTCATTATCTCCCCAGACGTTTCGACATTACAAAAAAGTATTTTTTTTATGCATACTTTATCAAATGTTAGATAGAAAAGCTCAAAAACTTCTGGCAACTATTCTTTTTATATATGCATTTTTTAACGGGAATTTGGACTTGTGGCAGACTTCAGATTCTTACCTTCTCTCCTCTTTTTATGTGCTTGGAGTTCTGAACGTTCAAATTAACGAAATTTCTTACTGATGACTTTGAAAATCAGGAAAACTGCTAAAATGATTGTTAATTTATATTGAAAAGGAATTATAATGCATAATTGAAATTGTAGTGGGAACAATATTTATGGGTAAAATATAAATGTAGAAAAATATTTTGTTCATTTGAATGTTCAGAACTTCAGGCACCCCTTGGTTTACCCCCTCCCCTTTTTTTTCTTTTCCTTAAATGCACTCTGAATTGATAGAGCACAATAAAATCCACGTATTTTTGGTTAAAAGTTCATTCATTTTCGTCAAAAAGTCAACAGTTATAGTTTTTGTCCAGACATCATCACTTTTGGTTAAAAATTCAACTATTTTGTTGAATATTCGTTTTTTTAGATAGAAAATTCGACCTTTTGGATAAAAAATTCACATTACAGTAGAAAATATAACTTTTTTACTGCACATTTAATTATTTTGTTGAAAATTCAACTATTTTGTTAAAATTAATCTTTTTTGGTCGAAAATGCAACTGTTTTGTTAAAGGTTTGTCCTTTGGGGTGGAAAACTCATCTTTTTCGGTAGTAATTTTTTTTTAATTTCACTTTTGCTAACGAAGTCTACTTGAATCCAAAAAGATTTTATTAATGTGAGTGCCAATAAAGATCGTTTTTCTTATTCAAATATTATTTTTTTAATTGTATTTGGTTGAAAATTATTTTGTTTAACGCCACCTTTTTTGTTATTGAAAAGTTGTCTTTTTGGCAGAAAATTCATTCTTTTATATTTAAAATTCATATTTTTTAGTAGAAAGTCCTCTTTTTTTCACTCGAAAATTTAACATTCTTCTGAAAAGTTTTTTTCTATCATAACTGGTTTTTTTGATTAAGGTTTAATGTTTGATATTTGAAAATTTGACTATTTATTTAAAAATTAAACTATGATTAAAATTTGGGAATACTTTGTAAAGACTTTGTAAAGTATAAAAAATTAAATATTGGGTTAAAGATTCATCTATTTTGTTGAAAATTTAATTACTTTTTTTGAAAGCTCAGCTGTTCTATAAAAAATTCGTATTTTTAGTTTGAAAATTCTACTTCATTCTATTTTTATTACCATTTTGTAGAAAATTAATCTTGTTACGATAAAACTTCAATTTTTCGATTAAAACACTAAACTTTTTGTTGAAAATTTAATCATTTTCGGGAAATTCAACTTCTTTGTTAGATGTCGTTCGACTAGAAAAGTCATCATTTATAGTAAAAAATAAACTTTTTTGTTAAAGATTCGACATGTCGGGTTAAAAAATTCAAAATTCTGCTAGAAAGTTCGTATTTTCGTTACAATTGTTGAATATTTAATTATTATGTAGAAATTTCAAATATTTTACTAAAAGTTATCTTTTTGATAGAAAATTCGACTTTTTGGATAGAAATTTCGTTTTTTCTATTGATAATTGAACTGTTTTACTGAGCATTCGTATTTTTAGAAAGAAAATTTTTCATTTTGGTTTGACAATTCATTTTGTGTGGTAGAAATGTCATCTTTAATTATTGACTTGTTAGCTGAAAAACTTAAATCTTTTTTTTTGACAATTCTTCTCTTTCGGTATAACATAATATTTTAATCTTATTTTAATCTTAATCTTTTTTATTTTATTTAAAAGTATTGATTCCCCTATTTTCCCCTGTTTTGAAAGAATTTTGAACCGTGAAGTCCGTTCTACTTTTGATGAAGGGAAACAAATATGAAAACCATATTTTTGAGAAAAGCTAAAAGGCGGGAACTAAATCGTAAATCAAAAATAATTATAAAGAAGTTGGAAAACTCTGGAGTCATGATGAATAGCTACTGGAAAACGCAGAGCACGCTTCTCGGTCGAAAAATATTGTTTCCTTGGACTAGACTAGACTAGACTAGGGCTAGACTAGACACTAGATTCTGGAAGCTGGCAAGCGTGAAACGATGGTCCTCAAACATGATGATGGGTGTGTAGGTGGTCCGGACCCACCCCAAAAAAAAATTTGGTCGATCCTTCCTGTCGGAAATTCTAAAAGCGACTGTCGATACCTGCACGTTAAATCCGTGAAATCTGTTTGAACTCCAGCAACTGCGATGCCGACCCGCGGGGCTTTGATACCTGCCGGGTCAAATATTGGCTGCAGAAGCAGGTCGTGCGAAGCTTTGGCAAATTTTATCGAGTATTCAATTACGGGGACAGGTTGGTCGCTTATACGCGCCACGTCAACCAAGTTGGAATTGAACTCGTATAACAGGCTACTCTATATAAACTCGTTATTGTCATATTATCCGTGTTCACGATCCTTCGGCCAACCGTGTTAGAAAAATGGATTAAAAATAATTGTCAAGAGTATAAACAAAAGCGGGAGTGGGCTTTGAACAATGGCAATTTTTTAAATGGATTTTCAACTTTTACGTAATTATGAAATTGATTTCTAGTTTATAAAAATAAAAAGTTAACTTCTCAGTGTGTTTACTCATTCGCAAAGCTTAAATTTGTCTGATAAAGCATAATATAAATTAAATAACGATGTTTTTTAAGTTTGTGAAATTATATTTATAGTACTGGATTTATGCTATTTTAAATATTTTTACCATTTTCACTAATATCAGCAAAATATTTTATATAAAATATAAATAGCTTAAAAATTTAATAATGATGTTGCATTTTTTTTCTTTCTTGACTGAAAAATCTTTTTTGGTTGAAAACTCGACTGTTTGGTTAAAAATTGATCTGCTTTGATTGAGGATTCAACTATTTTGTAAAATATTCGACTGTTTGGTCAAAATATCACTTTTTTTGGAAATTCTTGTTTTTTGCTTGACAAATTTAAACAGTATAATTTAGAAATTCCACTGCTTTTTTGATATCTAATTCTTTTTTTTCATATTTGAATTTTTCTTAAATAATTCTGTTTAGACTTAGAATCAAACTATTTTGTTGAAAATTCAACTATTTGATTGATAATTCATATTTTATGGTTAGAAATCCAACTGTTTTGTATAAAATTCGTCTTTTTGGCTTAAATTTTTAAGTGTTTGGTCTGATATTAAATTTTTTGTTGAAAATTAACATGTTCGTTTTTCGAAAATTAATCTATTTTGGTTCAGACTATTCAACTATTCAAAATTTGACTGTTTTGCGGGCAATTTGCATTTTAGGCTTAAAAACTCAACGATTTTATTGAATCAATCTTTTTTTATTTTTTTTTTGAAAATTCAAATACTTGGCTTAAAGAAGAACTAATTTGTTAACAATTTATTTTATTTTTGCTGAAGATTTATCGTTGTAAACGAAATTTTATATCATTTATTAAAAATTCAAATATTTTGTTGAATTTCGTCTTTTTTGGTAGAAAATGAATCTTCTTTCTTGAAAATTCATTTTTCTCTTTCGAAAATTAAACTTTTTACAGAATTTGAATAAGCACCCTGTTTTGCATTGATTTCTACCATCATTTTGATGAATTGCTTCAAATTTTAAATGACAAATATCAATTCGATATGTAATGAGGCCATTTTGAATTCAAAATTAAATATCGTCTTTTATTAAATATGAAACGGATTTATAATTGCATATTTAATACTCAAATCGTGTCATAGCGAATGTAATTAAATATTGAGTAACATTAACTAATTTATATTTAACGTGAAATAAAGCTATTCCTACTTTTTTCAACTCATCAGAAACCAACATAAATTAGTTAATAGGTTAAATATTGGATGAGAAAGCATCTAAAATGGATTTATTATGTTTTGTTCGCTCACTTGCTAATTATTCAATACTTTGGTTGAATCTTCTACAGAAGTAGTTGGGATACAAAAATGGCGTTCAAATAACATACAAATTATTTTATATTTTTTTATCATATAGAAAAAGAAATTAATTCCTCTTTATAGTTTTGTTGGTTAGATTGTTAATACTTAAAACAGATGAAATCGAGATTGATTTCAACTTCCGTGAATAATATAAATTGTGAAAATATGAAGGGAAATGCATTATACTGGGCATGGATGTGAACGACCTGTCAGGAAAATAGGATTGACATAGCTCTCGCTATATATATATATATATATATATTAAGTACATGTAGTTATCTCGGTATATTCATTGGGCAGTGACATCGCGAGTTTTTCGATTTTCGCGATTGAACATTGCGCTTGAAAGAGCTACAGGTGTGCAACGCTGCTGCAACTCGACCGTCTGTACTGTGTATTCATCGTCCTCCACTCTGGTAAACTGAAGCTCTCTGTTATCCGGTTTCGCAAATGCACGGACCCTCCCACTGGCCCTATTCTACGCCCTTCAATCAACGCGAGAGGGTTCGAACATAGAGGGGTTCCTGGGATGCAATTTTTTCTCGCAGCATCTTGTTCCACTTTCATGCATTCATTATTTATCAATAAAAATTCTCTAAGAATAGTCACGTTTTCTACTGTCGTGGGGACCGAATTGATTTGTATTCTTATTGTTAAAGTATGAATTGGGTATTTTCGGAAAGTATCCAACTTTGTACTCTAACTTTGTACCTAGTTCAACTATTGTCAAACCAGATATTTATTATTTAGGGAGGGGGAGGCTCTGTGAGGAATCTTACCAATTGAGAGGAGCCTGTGAATCTTCAGGCGATTTGCGTCTTGAGTTGTGCAAACGTCTAACCAGGTACGAGTCGGTGTTTAAGATGACAGAATGCACTCAACAAAGAGTGAGCCTTAAATTTGACCGCAAGCATGGCCATGTATGTTCAAAGACAATCTTTATGATTCGGAAAGTCTATGATGATGTGTCTATGAGTGATGCTCAAATTAAAAAGTGGCTTAGGTCATTTAAAAGCGGCCGTACTTCAGTGAAAATTAACCCTCGCTCAGACAGGCTCATAGCGGCAAAAACTCTTAAAAATCTGGTATTGTGCACTATGAATAAGGTCCTAAAGAGTATCATCAAGATGTTCTGAAGCGTGATGCAGTAAGGAACAGAGCTTAATAGGGGAACGACCTATTGCTTACTATTATTTACTCAGCAATTTCTGGTGAAACATGCCCGAGTTTGACACTCCAAGTGTAAGTATCGCCCCTACTTTGCGGCTGCTGATTCCACTAAATCCTACGTAGCCGCTCCTAAAGATATTTTCATTCTATTTTGCTTCTATATAAGATTCAGCCCATACATTGAAGGTCTTGCCTCTATATTATTGAATATTACTATTGTCTCCTTTAAAGCTCCATATTCTCCGTAGAATTTTCAAGTCCTCTTTTAAGGCTCTTAACTTTTAACGCATAAAATACCTGGTATCGTTGCCTCGACGCATGCGCCCTTGTAATGGATACTTCGCTATCTCTAACCTCCATCACCACAGTTTGTCAAAGCAACAGTTTTAGTGGTTTTAAGTAATAAATGTTAAATTGATGATATCGAAATGGCTTTAAGACGAAAGAAGTTTACTCTGATCTGTTGCTTGCAAACAAAAGGAAAAATGCAAACCAGCGCTAAGATTTTAAAAAAAGTTCTAAAGAACCCAGACGCAACAAACTCGAAAAAAGGTATCAGACACGCGAGAAGAAACGTCAAAAGAAAAAGGTAGAAAAGGTATAAATCTTTTTGTATTGAGTTTTTTCTGTCACAAAAAATAACTCTAAATTAGTTAACATAAATTCTGAAGAAATAGATTTTCCTTTCAATCGATTTTATTTTGAATTGAAGAATCATTAAATTGAATGATTTCAGATTAAAAAATTAGAAAATAGGGCAATGTCTAAGCCGTAAAAATGGAATATTTTAAGATTAGATCATTGATTATTCAGAGTAATTGTAATTTTATTATTTATACTTAAAAACGTTCAAAATTAGATAAATAAAAAATGCAAACTTTTGAATCTTTCGAGGTCAAAGCTTCTGAAGTTCTATAATGTAAACTTTTTATTACATAACGAAATTATAAGCTGGCATTAAAGCTAATTAGGCGAATTTTTATAAAATCCAAGAATTGATTGAATTATACTAAACGAACCATCAAACTAAAAAATAATTTTAAATGGGAAACATTAAAGATGAGCGAATTTTACTTTAAACTGAAAAAATTTATATTCACCAAATTTGTGATTTTAAAACTTTTTTATAATCAAACCTTTTAAAATTTTAATTGTTTGTAGTAGATTGAAATCACTTAAAAACTAATAATTTTTAAATTGCTAACTAAATTTTCCAAAATTCAAAGAATTGAATTTTAGTTTCAAAATTAAAACCTATGAAAGGGATAAGTTTAAAATCGAACATTTAAGATGTAAATTCAGAACTCTAAAATTATTTTAACCATTCCAAATTAATGGAATAATGCATTTTATGCTGTATCAATTTTAGTTACATAGTTTAATTTTTGTCTTTTTGTTATTTTGAACCTAATTTTTATTTTTTTAATAAAATATGCATTGAAAATTAAAATAAATAATAAACAACTACAATACTGTAATATGATTCCATTTTTTAAAACTTTACAAATTTAAGCTTTGCAGTTTAAAATTGCTTTATATTTACATAAAAAATTATCAAATTCAGAACTGACCATCAAGGCTTTTAATATGAAATTTTTGTATCTTTAATAGTGAAATGGTCTATTCATTTTGAATAATTATTTGAATTTGAAACTACAATATTTTCAATTTTTTAATTTAAAACCTGCGAGGATTAATCTGAAAATTAATTTAAGAAGAAACTTTACTTTCAAGGCATCAGATTAAATGGTTTTTCAGAATAGCGCATTTAAAGCATATAATTTTAAGTTAAAAGCATAGAAATTTTAAAGATGATAAATTTATTATTAAAAAGTATCATATGAAGTAGTATCAAGTGACATTCGAACTACGGGAAATCTCTGGGTGTTTTCAACTATTTTCTTTAAAAGCTATCTTCTTTTGCTGGAAACGGCAGGTTCTTTGGTTCCTTTATATAGAAATTTGATCCATTTGGATTGAAAATACATATTTTATAAAAAAAATGGTCCCTTTTGGTTGACAGAGAATGGATTTTCATTAAAAAGTCTACTATTATATTTTTTGTTATGAATACATCGCTTTTGATTACAAATCTAGTTATTTGGTTAAAAATTTAATTATTTTGTTTAATATTCAACTATATTGTTAAAAGTAATCTTTTGTGACTTAATTTTCAATATTTTAGTTTGAAAATTCATTTCTTTGGTTGAAAAATTATCTATTTTATTAATAACTTTTTTTTTAATAATAATTTGTTTAACCGAAAATTCAACTATTTTTCTTTTGGTTAAACATTTTGTTCAAAATTCATATTTTTCAGTTGAAAGCTTAAATACTTGGTTGAAAGTTGAAACACATTTTTGAAATTTTTTGTTTGTTGAAGATTCATCATTTCATTTCAAAATTTATCTCTTTGTTTAAAAATTCAACTATTTTGTAGACAATTCACTTTGTTCGTATAAAAGTCATTTTTTTAAACTAAAAATTTAACTATTTCAGTTGAATATTCCTTTATTTTAGTTGATAATTAATGTATTTTGTTCAAAAATGGTTATTTTCTTGCAGAAAATTAAACTTTTTGGTTTAAAATTTATCTTCCTAATAACAAACTTAAAGAGATAGTTTAAAGTGAAACGCTTTTGTTAGACGTTCATTTTTTGATTTGATGATTCATTATTTTAGTTGAAAATTCATCTAATTGGTGGAAATTTTAATTATTTTCTTTAAAATTCGTGTTTTTAAGAATTGAAAATTAATTTTTTTAATTAAAATTTTAACTATTCCATTTTTTGTTAAAAATGTTTTTCCAAAGAAGAGGTGAATCCTCCAAAAGTGGGAGTCCAACCCAGGTTACATTTAATGAAAGAGTTTTAGAAAGATAAATATATGGCCCTCCCTGAAATTCCAAATTTTATAAAATATTCCTTGTTTTAGCAATATTATGTCGGCAAGGATTAACCTGCGTTTTTCAATAAAAAGTATAACAACTGCCACTTCTGAATGAAGTTGTGCAAACATTAATTTTGGATCCGAAAAATTGCATCATTTTGATCTGAAGTTGATAATCAGCATGCAATGCAACGGTTTAATATTCCGGGATTTTCTGCGAAACTGTCTATTTTTGAATATACAGAATTAGCAAATAATCCAATCCTGTGCAATTAGTATTCTATTTCGCGTTTCCGTTCGAGAAACATGATATTCATTTCGAGGCTGCATCAGCACTTTGAATCCTTGCAGTTTAGTAAATTCGTAATTACTTAACTTATTGTTATATTTGATCAAAGAAGTGCATAATTTTTCTTTCTTTTTTCATATATATATATATATATACCAGAATACCTATGTGGAAAAAAATGTTCACTACCAAAAGTTATTCCCTCGAAAAGGCAATTCGCGATGCGCACATCCATAATTAAATGAAAGGAGCGGAATATATCAATGTTTTTCGTTTGATTTGCCGTATTTCATCGACATTTTCTGGATTTCTGTACGTCTACTGCCATATCTCCAGCTTTTACGTTTACGTTTAGTTCAGCAAAAAATCAAGCAGAATGTCGTCGAATTAAACATTCCCTTCGGGCTCGTGACACGAATGAATTGCTATGTCCGTTCGAGTTGCCAGCATCAAAGAAGGAAAACCTGGTCACCACGATGTTACCTGTGGTGTGTCGCAAAACAAATGGCGCGCTTAAAAGTACTCCTTACCATCCGAGAGCGCCTCTATATGCATTTTCCATAAATCTGCATTTCCGGCTTCGTACGAATGTGAAACTCTTCACCATTTGCATGCGCTGATCAATTCTTTGTCAAGGAAAATAGGAAACATCGCAGTACTTTGTTTGAGTTTGACATGGAATATTGGGGAAAATGATGAATATGATATAATGTGAAGAATTCCTGAAAATGAAACCAAGAATCTAACGACCAAAGTTGGACAACCACCATAAAATCTTCCCATTGCAATCTGAAAAAAACGTCTTCCCTTTCATCTTCCCCTAAAAAAGAAAAGAAAAAATTCGTGTTGCCTATTTGCATGTTATTTAAACAATTAGTCTTTTTACCCTATTTTCCAAAAACTTCCCCTTTTTTTGGTTTTTTTCTCTCGCTTAGATGCGAAATTATACTATTTTTGTTTCGAAGGTAATTCTTTTTAATTTAAAAGTCTACTATTTAGTTGAAAATTTAATTATTTCGTTGAATATTCGTTTTTTTTAAGTAAGTTGTTAACTGTAAATTTAAATAAATTGTCCAAATTTAATTGAAAATTGAACGATGTAGTTGAAAATGCGCCTTTGCGTAAAATTAATTTTCTTGGTTGAAAATTGAACTACTTAATTTAAACGCGAATTACTTTGTTCAAAATCGATTTTGCTAGTCGAAATATTATGTATTTGGTTAAAAACTTAACTATTTTGTTAAAAATGCATTTGTTTTGTAGAAAAATCTTCTTTTTGAGTTGAAAATTCTATCATTTATGTCGAAAGCTCAACTATTTTGTTGAAAATTTATGTTTGGTTAAAAAAGCATATTTTCAGGTTGTCAATTCATCTCTTTTGGCAGATAACTGCCCTTTTTGGTTAAAAATGTAACTGTTTAGTTAAACCTTATTCTGTTTGGGTTGACGATTCCTTTTTTTCTAGTTGAAATATCAACTATTAAATTTTCCGTTGAATATTCACCTCTGTTTGAAAAGTTAACTATGTTGGTGAAAATTCGTTTTTTTCTGGTTTTAAAAAATACTTTTTTTAACTGAAAATTTTACTGTTTATATGTTTGGTTATAAATTTATCTTTTTCATTTGACAATGTAATTATTATTTTAAAAATTATCTCTTTTTGGATTGAAAATTCGTCCTTTTGGATGGAGAATGCATCGTAAAAAAATTCGTCCCTTATAATTGATTTCTTTTTTCCTCAATAAAATTTGCTATTTGGTAATTAATTTGACTCTTTGGTGCAAAAATCATCTTTCTTGGTTGAAAAATTAACTTTTTTGTTGAAAATTAATCTTCTCTTTCAAAATTTATTTGATTTCTAAAACAATCGACTTCAGAGCTTGAAAACTGAACTACTTCGTTGAAATTTTCTTTCTTGTGGTAGATAATGAAGCTTCTTTTTTAAATCAAAATTCAACTATTTTTTGAACATGCAATATGTTTCGACTTTAAATCCTGAATTTTTTATCAATCGAATTCAATGTGATATGGTAAATGATAAAAGTTAGGATATTTGACATCTCCACTCTTAGTTTCAACATGATCTTCAGTATCTCAAAGGGGAATTAAGAAACATACTTTTCACAACGAATTTGTACCGTTTCCGTGTCATCTGCTTGTAGACAAGGGTGAACATCTACTTTGCAGATGTTATTCCTTTGTTCCCCATCAAAGAACAGTGGTTACAATGATCCCTGGGCATAAACTTCTTTTTGCTTTACGTCTCACGTTGTCCCACTTAATACAAGCGTAGGGTGACATCGCGGTGGCATATTCAGCATGATTATACGTAGTTGTATCTTGAAAAAAAATTGCGAAGGACGCTTCGCCTTCGGGGGACTCAGTGGAGTATAATACTATACACTGCACATTTTCGACTCTCTTAAATAGAACCAGTCAAGTCTCATTGGTTGAGAGAGTCAGAAGTGTGTCAGTGACAATCAGTGAAATGTCACTCCTTTACTCAATCGAATTCCGTCACTGGTTTATTCAGTGAGGTTCACTGGTTACCCAGATACCAGTAGGCGTCTGTTCATACGCAGTTTATTCTTCCAACAATAAATTACGGACCTGTCTGCAACATAAATAGCATATGGTATATTGCGCCTAAGTTTGAGAAGGCCTGTCATTACATCAACGTGTCATGTTGCTCAAAGTCAAACCCAGGTAGATATTTATTACAGCTCGGTCCCAAATTTTTCGTCACAATAAACTTCGTCTTCACGAGTACCAGACACGTACCAGACAAGTACCAGACAACTGGAGGTTCATGCCTTGGCCATGTGGTGCGCCATATCACTGTTTGTGTTTTAGCATTTAGTGCCACTGGTATATTCAGTAACGCTGTATTAGTTGACTCACTCACTGTTTCACCAATTATTATTACACCATTAAGCCGTTTCCCTTTCGGGGTAGGCGTGACTCACTCGGTAGGGAGGGGAGTAGTGTGA
>JAAAKG020216101.1:0-22090 GCA_010014905.2 Druon quercuslanigerum
GAATGCAGAACATTTATAAAATTTTAATTTATATATACAAGATTTCAAAATTTTAGATTTTGATTTCAAATAAAAAAAACGTTTTTAATAATTTTTTATTTTAAAAAATTAATGCTTGTAAAATGCATCTCCGTCGGTAAGAAATTAATCTTTTGTTTAAAAATGTTTTGACAATTGTTAAAAATTATTCCTTTCTCGTGGAGGTTCTTAAAAAATCAACTTTTTTGGTTGAATTAAACTCTTTTTGATTCAAAAAAGAATACTTTTAGTTGAAATAGGAACATTTTTCTGTTTTTTAGAATTAATTTTAAAATTAAAAATGTAACTTTTGTTGCAAAAATTTTGTTGAAATATCGTCTTTTTTCAAATTGAAAATTGTTAAAAATTATTCTCTTTTGATGGAGATTCTTAAAAAATTAAGTTTTTTGGTTGAATTAAACTCTTTTTGATTAACAAAAATCCTTCTAGTTGAAATATGAATTTTTTCTTTTAGAATTAATTTTAATATTAAAAATGTAAGTTTTGTTAAACAAATTTGGTTGAAAAATCGTTTTTTTTTGCAGAAAATTACAAATTGTTAAAAATTATATTCTTTTGGTGGAGATTCTTAAAAAATAAACTTTTTTGGTTGAATTAAACTCTTTTTGATTCAAAAAAGAATCCTTTTAGTTTGAATATGAACATTTTTTTGTTTTTTAGAATTAATTTTAATATTAAAAATGTGATTTTTGTTACAAAAATTTTGTTAAAAAATCGTCTTTTTTGCAGAAAATTAATCTTCTTGGTAGACATAATTTGGTAGAAAATTTATCTTTTTGGTACAAATGAACAAATAAACTTTAAAAATAAATATTTTTTCGAGATTTTTATTTATATTAAAAATTGTTTTTCCCCTCAAATCGAAAAACTACACACGCGCATAGCACGCGATTCATGACGCTAGTTGCAAAATAAAATAATTAAGGTTACAATACAATAATATTATGGATTTGGGAAATCTGTCTTCAAGAAAAATGAGGTTACATTACAGCGTAATAATAACATATTTGCCTGGCTACTTTTGTCTTTAACTACTGTCTTTTAACTACAGCCTCATTTCTCGTGAAACCGCAACTTTGTCCTAATAAAGTTTTTATTGTGCAACAAAATTATCCTCATCCTTGATGGATACACTTCATTGTAGTAAAGATTCATTTATATTATTTTATATGAATTTATTGTTCCTTTAATGTAAACAATGTAATTTAAAAAATATTGCATCTCAAATTATTCTGAATTATTAATATTTTATATTATGCAAAATTATTGTAATGTTAATGCGCTAATAAATCTATTCTTTTAAACGTGCTTACTATAAAAAAAATGATTTACTTTTTTTAACAAATCTTGAACATTTTATTTTTTTCAGAAAATTATTAAAATTTTTTACAAAAATTTCTCTCTTCTGCTCTTTGTTTGTTTTTGTGTTTAATGATAAGTTAACAAATACATCTGATAAATGGTAAATTTCAAGAATATGATTCTTTAGCTCTAAAAAATTAATAATTTACTGATTTTTTTATCAGAATTAATAAAGATGCAATTAGAACATGCCAAATTCTACATTTTATTTATTGCTGCAAACAATTTATTTAAGCAGGTGTATCATTTTTTGGAAGAAAATAATTTATTTTTTGGCCACGTCTAGTCGGCCCGAAAAATTCAGAAAGTTGGAAATCGGATGACTCTTGAAGTTTAGGAACAATATTCGACTACTCATTCCGAGTTTCGGAAAGACGAGAGACTTCGTTATTTTTTTAAAAATCATTATGATATGAATTTTCAAATCAGCAAAATATTTGAAAAACCTAGTTTTTAGATAAATTAAGGCACACAATTTTGTTTAAAAATTTCTTTATTTGTAAGAAGTTAACCACTATTTAATTCAAGTATACCTCTGTTTCTTTATTCTTATATATTTCTTTTGCTTCACCTTTGATTAATTTATTCATGTAATAATGTAATTCCCTTGACTATAGCTTTAATTATTTTTAATATATTTTTCAGTCAAATCAATTTATCTCAAGTTGCATAAATTAAGATGTGTACTCTCTGAAATTGAAATTCTAGAAAAGGGTTCCGCTAATTTTCTTTTGTAATTTTTTAAAAATTGTTAGTAATTTTTACTAATGCGATATATGCTTGATAGTTAGAAAAGAATGATTTCCGCGGATTGAAAATGATTTTTAGGGATTTTTAGAGATTTCAAGGGGTTTTAAGAGATTTTGCGACATTTCAATAGAAGTCACGGAATTTTAAAGGATTTTAAAAGGACATAAAGATACATCGAAGTATTTTAACGAATTTCGAAAGATGATACACGGATATTAGAGAATTATAAAAGATTTAAAGATATTTTTCAGGATTTCGTAATGTTAGAAGGAATATTAAGTGATTAAGATTGCTATCAACTGATTGCAAAAGATTTTAAGGAATCAAAAAGATGTTAAGAAATTGTGAGGGATTTTTGTAGATTTTGTACTATTTCAGGACTAGTCATGAAATTTTAAAGGATTTTAAAGTGCTCTTTTTATTGTTTGAAACTATCTTCTTAGGAATAAGTTTTTAAATATTTTCTTTTAGATTAAAATTAGAAATTTGTGAATTTTTCAGAAATTTTGATCTTTTCTTTGACTTGTTAGTTAGGAACAAATAATAAATAATAATATTAATTTCAGAAAAAATGATTCTAGTAGAGGAAAATTTCAAAAATGCGTTTTATTTCAGAAGAATATACTCATAAAGAAAAGAGATGTTTTAAAATATGATCCTCTACCATTTTTATTTATTATTTGTTCCTAAATGAAAAGACAAAGCAAAGTTTAACCTTTCGGAAAGGTGCAACTTGCTAACATTATGCAAGGAGAATATTATTTATTATTTATTTATTTAGTAAATAATTTCAGGGGGGAAATCACAATTATTTAGTATTAATATATAAGAAGCATTACTTAAAAAGAATATGATTAACATTAAAAACAAATTTTATTTTTAAAAACTGCAAAAAATCGTAATTAACGCAAAAACTAACAAAACCTATTTTTTTACATATGGGGGTTTTTGGGGACCCTATGAAACAGGCTTGAAGTTGGAATATTTAAAAAGTAATATTTTTTTCGTATTCTACGGCTATAATTGTCAAGACAAATGCATGTGAATAAAATTTACAAAAATTTCATTTTTATGGGAAACACGTGTTAAACTTAATGGGGCTTGCACCACATCTAAATATTATTGTTTTTTTTAATGGATTTCTTTTGTTTGGATTTTTACAAATTTCCTGCCGATATGTATGAAAATTCAACAACAAAAATTTTTCAAAAATTACCCAAATAAAGGTTTGAAGTTAGCCTTAGTTTCTGGCGCGAATCTACATGGTCCGAAAACCGGCGCCCCCCCCCCCCCCAGGTTTTTTAAAACTTACCTTCGCTTAATCTTTTTTTAATTTTTTATTTTGAACGATTTAATTATTCTTGGAATCATAATTTTTATGGCTTCCAATTAGAAAATTATATAATTTTAAACGTTTTTATAGTAATTAAACTTTAGCGGTTTACAATATTTTTAATTCCTAAAGTTTGAACGGTGAAACTGAAAGGTTTTTTTTTATACAGAAATATTATTTAATATTATTTATTTATAATAAAATCGATCTTATTCCTTTGTATGTTTTTTGATGCTACATGCTATGATATCTCTTAATCAATTTTATCAATTTAAAAAATTTCATATATTAAATTCAAAATTACTGTGTTAATGCGCAATTCAGAAATATTTTAATTTTTGAAGCCTTGTAACTAAAGTTTTCTAGATTCAAAAATTTAAATTCACAAATACTTGTTTCGAAGTTTCTTCATTTTCAAAATGCTCAATCAGAAACGCTACTAATTTTGTAATTTTTAGTTTGCTATCTTAGGTTTTTTAACCAAATAACATCGGTTTTAAAGACACAGTTCGCAATACTTGTTGGAAATGACTAAATTTGAACATAATCAGTTTTAGAGTTTCTCAGTTTTTAAATTTCATATAGTTCTTAAAATAAAATTGAAATAAAATAAAAACCCTTTAAATATCGGAAATCTTATCAATGTATCCTGGAACATCCAAAATGTCCTGAAACCTTATAGGCCCTATAAAATCCTTCGACATCTTCCGCAATTTTAGAAAAAATTCTAAATTGCATACAATTTTTTTTAATTCCTTAAAATCACTATACTCCTCGGAAACTCCTTCCAATTTTTTAAGTTTCTTAAAAATTCCTTGGAACCCTTGGAAATACCCTAAACTATTTAGAAATTTTTTAGGGACATAGAAATCCCTAAAAATCTTTTAAATTATAATAAAATATTTAAATCCCATAAAACCTTAAAAATTCTCCTGGAAAATGTAATAAAATACTTGATTGAGAGAACTTGAATTCCTTTAGAATTACTAAAATCCTCGACAATTTTATATAATTCCTTAAAAATCCTTTGAAATATTAACAAATCTTGGAACTCCTCTGAAATCTGTGAAGAGTCTTTCAATATCCTAGAATCTTGTAAATCGAACAAAGCCCTTTGAAATTTATGTGAAATTCTTTGTAGATTACAGAAACCTAATAAAATGTATAGAACATCTTAAAATAATTCAAATCCTTCAAAATTCTATGAATTTCCTGGAAATCTGCAAAGCTAAAGAATAAATGATAATTTCTAAATTTAAAATAATTCTAATAAGATTGTTTGTGAAATAGATCAATTAAAAAAGATTTTATGTTAATTTTCAATCATTTAAATTTGGAAGAGATCTAATTTTTTAAATGCTTTTATTTTGTATTTTAATATTCAATATTTATAATTACACTTTTTTTATTTATAAAAGTTTTTAAATTTGTTTAGCACTTGGAGAAATGTTTGTTAACATTTATAATGAGAATTTCAATGCTAATGAGGAACTTATCGCGCGCTATAAATTTTATGAGCAATTGGTCAATTTAATTAGTCATAGCTCTCTCAGGTTGACCGGTGGACCGGGAAACCGAGAAATGACCATGAATTATATGAGACCGAGAAAACCCGGGAAATGACAATAAATTTATTTTTTGACCAGGAAGTTTAGAAACGTTTTTAAAAAAAATTGTTTAACTTTGATTGCAAATGTTTTTTAAATAATTAGTTAAATTATTTTTTTCAACTATGACATCATTCAGTTTGGAATGCATAATTCGAAAATCTTCCCCTATTAAAATTTTTTATTTAAGGTTTTCATTTTCAAGAGTGCATTTTACTTTAAAGAATTTTGAAATGCAGTTTCAAAGATTTGAACAATTAAGAATTAGAAGCTTTTGAAATCGAAGATTTTCGATAAAAAACATTTTTATTTGATCAATAGAGAAAATAAGTAAGTTAATGATTTTTAAATTAAAATGTGCTTTTAGGATTACAAAAGTGAATAATACTTGATTTTACAATACGATTTGGAATCAGTTCGCAATTTTAGAATTTCCAGATTTTTAATTTAAAAATGAAACTGTTTCAATTGGAACGAATTATTAGTTAAAGAATTGTAAGCACCCGATTGAAACTTTACAAAATATGTTTAATTTTAAGATAACTTTAAAATAATATATTTATAAATAAACGCTACTATCGAATTTCAAATATTGTTTCAATCTGAAATATGCCATCTTTAAAAAATTAAATTTTGACATTTTTTATTTAAAAGAAAAGAACTTTTACCTCAATATTACAGAAATATCTGACTATTCATTAAAAATCAGTAATTATAAATCAAATATTTAAAATTGAAGAAAAAAACTAAATTTTGAACGTTTTAATTTAATAGTTTTATTTTGAAAAATATAACTTTCAATTCAAATTGTTTAATTTTTCTGTATAAATAATATTTGAACACCTATATTTTTCGAAAAAAAATCGAGCAAGTTGAAGAGATATTGAGAAGTTTTGTGAAAATTCCAAATTAATTAAGAAATTGAAATTGTTTTAAATAATTACTGACAAAATTCAGCTATTTATACACAAATTTCTGTGCAAATAACCTATGGTCTAAATTAAAACAAAATATAATTTTTCACAACTTTTGAAAAAAAATTTAGAAGTTTTTTAAGAATTGTGAAAGACTTTAGAAGAATAAAAAAAATTTACTTAAGATTTCTATATGAAATTTTAAAAAGGTTTGTTAATTTGAAAACTTAATTTTACGAGGACATTCATAAAGATTTACAAAAATATGAAAAATGAATGTGGAAAATTTTGAAGAAATTTTTTGAATTTAGCTGTTTAGTAGTTCTGAAAAAAGTTCTTTGAACTCTGCAATTTATAAAGGTTGAAAATTTTCAATTTGGTAGTTTAACTGAATTTAATAAAAAATTGTTTAGCTAAAAAGTGTTAGTAGCTTTTATTTTATAGATGTAAATTATTGAGCATATAAGTAAAAAGAATTGTAATTGAAAAACTTTTAAACTTTAATTTTAAAAGTTTAAAATTCAAGAGTTTCGCTTTGATTGCTTTAATTTGTAGCTCAGTTTTTATTACTTAAAACGGAAAAATGTTTAAATTTAGAATTCAGATTTTGTCATTCTATTGTCCGTGAAAAATGTTTGGAAATCAGGAAATGACCGGGAATTATTTTTCTTTGATTAAAACGGCCACACTGTCTGTTGGTATCCAATTTTCTGAATCTGCCTCCACCAGGTCACTTCTTTGGATTCTCTGGTATGCTAAGTTGAAACTTTTTAAATACACCCTTAAGTTAAAGTTAAGGGTTGGCGGGAATCCAATATTGTGCATGCATAGGTTCGATGGACGCATGAGAGGCAAGATAAATCCAAAGCATTGCCAGAAGCCGAAGAAGTGGGTCAGAGAGAACTCTGTAGCGACATGAGGAGTCGCCGCCGGTAGACTATCGTCAGTCTCGTGAAGATATCCCGGGAGTCAACAGGTGCGACGTATACCGAGTGACGATCGACTTTTTGTCGGGAATTAGCCAAAACTGGGCTCCCCCCATTCGCGAGATCAGGAGCCAATCATGGTTCCTTAGAAAATATTTTATCCAAAAATTATCCATAAAATTAAAAGTTTCACCCGAAGTCGTTCCGTTTGTTGCGGTTTGGTGAACGTCGAAAAAGAGCGGAAAAGGGAAAGAATCGTTTTGAAAAGGGCTCTTTTCTCTACGACAATGGCAACCAAATTTGAGGTACAATTTTTCAAGACGTAAACATTTAATAGTTATTTTCATTTTATTTTACATTTTCATTGTTTTTTTTCACTGGATCATCCTTTATTATTGAAGTCAAACCTTTTTTTTTCATCTTCACGTTTTCATAAATTAATATGCACCAAAGAATCGTTGAAATTCAAGTGCTACCTGGGATTTAAAGAAAAATTGGATCAACCTAATTACAACACAATTAAATAGTAGCTGTCAGAATTTCTGGAGCGGAAATTTTGTGTGACAGCGATCGAGGGCATGTCACGTGATGACCGGAAATTTCCGGGAAGTAATTCTGCATACAGCAGTGCGTGTCCAACAAGTCCTGTCATAAAAAATTATAATGTCATCAATTGCAGCGCAATCTTTAGGACTCTCGTAAAATTAGATAAACCGTAAACTAATTATCTGATGCGTATAATATTAGTTCTAACCGGTGTTTGAGAAACTTTCACTACCTTTGAAGACTCTATTTATAAGTGGATAAATAAACTTAAATAGCCATATGAATATCAATATATGTGTTAAGAGCGACTGAAAACGTATAATTATGTACTTTCCATGTCATCGCTTTGAGAAAGCATGTCGTTCCATTTCACTTGCTAATTATAACGCGTGAAATAAATTCAGTTCCGAACGGCGCGCTACGTTTTGTTCGAAACTGAAGAAATTCAACTCGTAAAAGCAAGATAAAGTAGGGGACTGTGCAAAAACTACGTTCCAATGCCACAGGGGGGGGGGGGTGATAGGTTTTGTTACACATTCATTTGAATTGAATTTGAAACTCAACCATTTTTTTTGTATTAAGAGTTAATTATTTTGTTCAGAAATTCAATTACTTGGCTGAAAGTTTAAAAACTTTGATTAGTTTAATATTTCACTGCTTTCCCAAAAACTCTTTTTTTAGTGAAAATTAGTTTTTTATATGGAAAGTTTGACTAATTCATTGATAGTTGAAAAGTTATCGTTTTTTGTTAAAAATCCTAATATGGATTTTTTATTGCGAATTCATCTTTTCGAGAAGATAATTCAAGAAATATTCGGTTACGCGTTAAACTATTTTGTTCAAAATTTATTTCCGTGTTTTAATATTGCACTATTTTCTTGACAAATTTATTTTTCTTTGTTGAAAATTAGTTTTTTAACTGAAAATTTAACTGTTCCATTATTGATTTAAAAAGTGATTCTTTTTAATTGAAAATTCACTTGCTACATTTTTCATTGAAAATAAATAATTTTTGGTTGAAAATTCAAAGTAATTGGTCAAAGGTTCAACTACTTTGTTCAAAATTTATTTGATTGGTTTAATATTTCACTGCTTTGTAAAGAAAATTCCTTTTTTAGTAAAAATTAATTTTTTTTATGCAAAATTTGACTAATTCATTGATAGTTGAAAAGTTATCGCTTTTTGTTAATAATCCTAATATTGGATTTTTTATTGCGAATTCATCTTTTCGAGAAGAAAATTCAAAAAATATTCGGGTAAGCGTTAAACTCATTTGTTCAAAATTTATTTCCGTGTCTTAATATTTCACTATTTTCTTGACAAATTTATTTTTCTTTGTTAAAAATTAATTTTTTAAATGAAAATTTAACTGTTCCATTGTTAATTCAAAAAATGATCCTTTTGAATGGAAAATTCACTTGCTACATTTTTCATTGAAAATAAATAATTTTTGGTTGAAAATTCAAAGTAATTGGTTAAAGGTTCAACTATTTTGTTCAAAATTTATTTGATTGATTTAATACTTCACTGCTTTGTAAACAATTTTCTTTTTTAGTGAAAATTAATTTTAATATGAAAAATTTGACTAATTCATTGTTAAAAATCCTACTATTAGATTTTTCATTGCGAATTCATCTTTTCGAGAAGAAAATTCAAGAAATATTCGGTTAAGCGTTAAACTATTTAAAAAAAATATTTTTCCATGTTTTAATATTTCACTTTTAAATTTATTTATTATAAAAATTAAATTTTATTTATCTTTGATGAAAATTAATTTTTTAAACTGAAAATTTAGTAATTCCATTATTGGCTGTAAGGTCATCCTTTTTAGTTGAAAATTCACTTACTGCATTTTTTAGTAAAAGTAAATAATTTTTGGTTGGAAATTAAAACTAATATGTTGAAAGTTAAAAAAAATTATTTAAATTTTATTTTATTAGTTTAAGATTTGATTTCTTTGTAAAAAATTTTTCTTTTAATGAAAATTAATTTTTACTTTCTCATCATATAGGACTTGGATTTGTGTAATTTTGACCCTATCAAGTTTTCCTTAATTCTCGACGTTTTGAGACCCCTTGAGTCAGAAAAAAATAATTTTTACGAACATATCTGTCTGTCTGTCTATCTGTAGTCTGACGGCATGATAACATTCGAAGGAATTTTTCAATTCAAATTTCCTTTTACACACTAGTTTGTGGTTCAAAAACACAAATCAAGTTCGTAAACTAGCTGTCAATATTTATGGTTTTAGCCATAGAAAATCAAACTGACAAACGTAATATTTGAAATTTCCCACGAAGCTACGCAAAATACGGTAAAAATATCGGAGATCAAAATTATTTGTTTTCAAAAGTTCTATAAAATTGCTCGATTTTATTTTTCAATAGGTATAATAGTTTTTGTTTCAAACGTGGAAAATGCCATAAGAAAATCGAAAATTCAAATTTACAGCCAAACAACGCAAATGACGGTAAAATCGTCAATTTTTTTTTATCTATAGTTCACTCCTAAACTGTCATTAAGAAAATTCAAATATTCATAAAAAAATATTTTTATTACTGATATCGATTTAAATTTATTTAGTAATTATATTGAATTAAAATTTTCTCAAAATTTCTCACGTACTGCAAATTTATGCTCAAAAGAAGTCGATTTGTTTTTATTTTGCTTAGCTTTTTCTTGCTTTGTTTTACCATTTTTTAGCTGAATAAAAAATATAATGTAGCATGTAGATTTTTTTTTAATTTGAACTCTATTTGCGCGCCATAGGCGCGCTTAATCTTGCGAGCGATGAGAATGTGCCTGCGCAGCGAGTTTATTTTTTAAATTTAAAATTTGATTAATTCATTGATAGTAAAAAAAATTTATTTTTTGTTATATATTATTATTAATTCATATCTTTTGTTATTTAAAATTTATCTCGCTGGATTTAAAACTTATTTCTTTTTGGAAGAAAATTTCTTGATTGAAAACTCATCTTGCTTAGTTAAAAATTCAACTATGCTCTATAAAGTTTATTCTTTTGGTTTTAAGATTCCACTATTTGGTTACAAAATGCGAATATTTGTAGAGTAATTTTATTAATTTTGTTTGAATATTTAACTATTTGGTTGTGAATTTAACTTTGTTGGTCGAAAATTCAACTACTTTGTTGCAAATTCGTCCTTTTCTCAAAAAAGTTCGACTATTTGATTGTAAATGCAACTGTTTTCTTCCAACGTGTTTTTTTAAATCCAACTCATTATTGCAAACTCGTCTTTTCGGATTGAAAAGTCCTCCTTATGGATTTAAAATTTTAATTCTTTTAGCACACTAATTCTTTTTTGAACATTCGTAATTCTTGGTTTAAAGTTTAACTGCATTCTGAAAAGTTCGTCTTTTTAGTTTGAAGATTCAACTATTAGTTTAAAAATGCAACTGTTTGCGCTTGAAATTTAATTTTTGTTTAAATATTTGAACACTTAGTTCAAGAATACTCTTGTTGAATGGTATTATTTTTGTTTGGAAGTTCAACCAACCGATTGTAAATGCAACTACTTTATCTAAGGTTAATCTTTTTGGTTGTTTTTATTCATCTATTTGTTTGAAGAATCATCGCCCGTTTTGAAAATGAGCATTTTGTGATCTAAAGTTTGTTAAAATATTACGTTTCTCTGCTTTGTGTTTTGCTTTAGGCGTGTATCAAACCATCTCGAAGAAAAAATGTCCACCCTAAAGGTGCTCGTATTTGCAACGTCCCACGGGGGAGTTCAAGCATTGTGTGATGATCCGTGACGAAGAAGGGGAGTGGTGACAAACATTTTCAAAAAAGCGTCACGTAGATTTTGAAAGCCCACTAAATTAAATTAAAACACGTGAATTAGGACCAGCATTTAAGGACAGAACGTGTGGGATAGGATTTCTTTTGTGGTGATTCAGTAAATCAATTAAGGATAAAAGCAAAACTTTTCATTTGAGGGATAAAGGTTTAGGTGCAGTAGAGCGCGAAATTGACAGCGGACATCCGATTGGAGTATAATTATTGCTTCGATAATATAGAAAGTCATCCGACAGCCGCACCATACATCATCATTTTACCAATCCTAGTAAAGAATTCTAGCAATTTCTAATAACCGATTAAATTTCTCCTGCTTTGCTGGCAGGTGCTGCCTACCAGATGACTAATCACTAATCATTTTATTCTTTCTCTCATGTGTGCAATTCACTCAACCGAGATCTCAAGTTTCGCGTCAAATACTGTCAATGTGTACTCATACGTCTGGAATGTTAATTGCATATGACATCTATGGGCATTGCAGTCAATACCATTAACAATTTTTTATAAATCTTCTTTCCTTTTAAGGGAAAGGACGTCATCATACTTTTATTGTGAGAAATGAGGAGTAAGCAAACAAAACGTGATAAGTACATTTTTTGAAAAAATTGAGAAGATGATTGTTTCTGCATCAGTTGTCGATGTAGTGACGGTTTTTGATCAACAAGTATGGTAGTTTAAAAAAAAACTTGATTTGATTTCGAGGAACTTCTAACAGTGATATGTAAGGAATTGAAAAAATATTTGTGAAGACGAGAGTGCGGACAATTACGAAAGACTGCGTTATTGGTGGAAGCTCTTTATAAGAGAAGATTATTTACTTTTTATATTTACTCCACTCCTGGGAAGGCATGAAGCATTTTATTAAACAATTTGAAACAACATTGGGAAGCACTCCACATTGCTAGGGTGCCTGTCCAGGAGTCTGATAGGCACCCTAGCAATGTGGAGTGTTTCCCAATATTGTTTTAAATTATTAATTAAAATGCTTAATGCCTGTCCAGGAGTGGAGTACATATAAAAAGCGAGATAAAAAGTAAACAAAATTTTCTTTTAAAGAGCTTCCCCAAATAATGGGTTTTTTCGTAATTTTGAGCACTCTTGTCTTCACAAATATTTTTTCAATTCAATATATACCACTATTAGACATTCCTTCGAATAATGCATTCCTGATGAGGTCTGGCGTCGGCGGGCGAAAGCTGGGAATCAAATACTTTTTTTTTTTTTTAAATACAAAAATACAAAAATTTAAAATAAAAATTGAGTAGGTAAATAGATAATACTTTTTAACACGGAAAAATTAAAAAAAAATGTCGGAGAAGGCGATTAAGAATTTTATTGAACGAATGAATATGAATTGGGAGATGCTCACCTAAAGATTTAAAATAGCTTTTTAAATTAAACATAATAAGGCGATAAATTTCACTTTATTCATATTTTTTCATTAGAGTGTTTGCATCAATAAAAAACTTGAAAGTACGTGCATATTTGAGATCGAGTATTAATTGCGTAGGCTTTTATGTGGGGGAGGGCGGAAGGCGTAGGCAGAACAATTTTTCTATGCTGTTTTACATGGGATACAATTTTTATTAAAAACTCATCTTTTCAGGTTAAAAATAAACTTCTTGGTTGAAACTTGAACTACTTTATTAAAAAAATATTTTTTTGTTGTTAAAGATTCATCAAACTTTTTAAATTCTGGTCATTTATGATTAAGAAAGTATTAGAATTTTCGGAAATTTGACACCACAGTTTATCAACGGATTTTCGCGTTTCGGGACCCCTGAATCTGAAAATCAAGTTTTTACAATGGCGTCTGTCTGTCCGTCCGTCCGGCCGTAAACACGTTCACTCTCGAAAAAATGAACGAATCAAATCAATCTTTGGCTCACTTTTTTTAAGTCCTAAAAGAAAGGACGAAATTCAAAAAGTGAGCACATTCTGAAAATTTCTGAGATCACTTTTTTCTGAATTTGAAAATTCTATATATGGATATTTATAGTATTAGAAAAAATGAACAATTTATCCTAATGAGTTTTTTTTAAAGCATATTTTCAAAGTTATAACAGTTTCACAATTTTTTAAATCAATCCAAAATCAAAATTTTAAGCCAAACAATACACGATATGAGGAAAAGTTAAGAGAAGAAAAACATTGTTTTTTGATAGCTCTTCAAGAGATAAATAATGTAATAAAAAATTTCTTTTAACCATTTTCCATCAGGATTCGTAGTTTTGTTTTTATTTATCATAATTAATATGCAGAACATCTAAAATTCCAATATATTACGCCAAAAGACACGAGACACGTAAAAAATCTAAAAGAAGACTTGTAGGATATTTTTCTTCATCCATAAAAAATAGGATGAAAACAAAAATCCTATTCTTAGCATAACAACGCCAGATCGAGAAAAATGGCTGAAGAAAGGATTTTAGTTTTTTTCTTTATTTTTAGGTGGTTCAGAAAATATGCATTTACAAATGTCTATCAAAAAACGAGCGAGTTGAAATGTTATCATTTTCGGTAGAAAGCAATTATCCTAAATAAAGAATTAACTATTCGATTAAAAATGTATGCATTTTGTTGAAAATTCCTAACTTTTGGTAGAAAATTGAATTTTTTAGTAAAAAATTCATCTGTTTGATTGAAAATAAATCCGTTTTGGTTAAGGATTCAACTATTTTGATGAATATTCATCTTTTTCACTAAAATGAAAATTCAGATTTTAATATTTAAAATTCAAGTCGAATCTACAATTTAGCCTTCATATTAAGAATTTAGATTACCCTTTTTAACTTAAAATTTAACTATTCAATTAAAAATTAACTCTATTGTTCATATTTCGTATTTTCGGGTTCAAAATGCAACTGGTTTGTGTAGACAATTTGTATTCTTGTCTTAGAAATTCAACAAGTAGGTTGTATATTCCACTATATGGTCAAAATTTTAATTCTTTCCTGAAGATTTGCTTTTTTCATTAAAAATTATTCTTTTCTAGTCAAAATTTATGTATTTTTTTCAAAATTCCTTTTTTGGGCTAAAAACTAATTTCTTTATCTTAAAATATAAGTATCTGATTGAAAATTAACTATATTATATATATTATTAATTATATAGAACTTGAATTGAACTTGAAAATTAATTTTGAAAAATCAAATGAATGCGCTTTTCTTAAACAATGAAAGGTACACTCTTTTGTGATACCTTTAATTGTTTATGAGAATAAATAAAAAATGACATTAAAAAAATGAAATTTTTTGACTAAAAAAAATTTATCCAGCATAAATCTAATTAAATGCCTTTTTTATTTTTTGTAACTAACTTTTTTTTCTTTTTTCCCATATTTGTTTACAGTTCTGAATTGACATTTTTTTAAATATAATTTTTTGTAAAAATTTTCTAGATGTGTAACGTTTTTCTTGTAACTGTCTTTGTTTCCGAGAAAAATTAAAAAATTCTATCTCGCATAAATAACTTCTTGAAACTGAAGAAGAGCTTTATCAAGAGCTAAACTTAGGTCGTATGTAAATATGTACTTCTAAAAAAAATTAAAACGTTAAAAAGTTTCAAGAATTTTAGAGAAAACGGCCATTCTTTCATTTTGTAATTTAATAACAATTTTGGCATCAATGGAATCAGCAAGAATTCATACGATGATCAAAAGAATTCGGAATACCTATGCTAGTTAGAAAAATAACACAAATATTTTAATAATTCAAATATAATAAGAATAATTCAAATATTCAAGTATAATAACAATAATTGAATTTGAAAAATAATTTATGGAAAATATCTCTCTTAAAAATAGAAAAAAAATGGTTAAGTGTCTTATAACACAAATGTTTGTCATATCTGAGAAGTGATATGCCTCAATGAGGTCAACATTTTTTTATTTGAGAAATTTACTCTTATTTAGTAAAAAAATAGTAACTGTAAAATAATTTTTTTTTTTGGTTCAGATTTTTCTTTTTAATAAAAATATTTTTTCTGTCATTCAGCTATCATACTTTCAAGAAAATAAATTTTTTAATTTGTTTGCTTCTTTTTTTCTAATTTCGCCAAGGAAAAAGACTTTCGTGAAGAACTTGAAGGCCAGGACATTTTTTTAAATCAGTTGTTTATACTTTCAAATTTAACTGGGAAATTTAATTTAATAAGTAACAAGTCAAGCAAATCATACCTTCTTGGAGAAACTTAATATAAGTTTAATAACTTTAATGATTGATTATTATAAGTTATAATAGGACGCTTTATACTTGAATGAAATGAAAGCTGTCATGATTTTAGAATAAATATTACTCAGGATTTAAATTGGAAGTTGCTTATTTCTTTATGTTTTTTAAATATCTGTATTTTACACAGATATATTATCAAATAAATGTATGATAAAAAATAATAACTTAGATTTAGTCTTTGTATGAAAAGGTTTAGAATATAAAAAAAATAATTTTATATGTCACCTTTTCATGTGAATTTATAGGAGAATTCATCGACAGTAAACTGAATAATTTTTTTGAAAATCGATTACAGAGTAAAATAATTTAATACAAATAGCCAATTTCAGCCAATAAAAAATTCAATTAAATGGAATTATTTTTTATCGAATGCTTAAATTGTAATATAAATTGTAGGTCAGAATTAATCCAATTTTTTTAATAAAGCAGATACACAAAACGTCGTTGTTTTCGAAAAAAGTGTGGTGGTTTGATAAAGACTTTTTTCTTTTTAGGCCAAAAATCTTATTTTAAGGCAAATCGTAGGTTGAAATAAAGCTTTAAACCGAAAATAAGCTTCATTTTGATACACCTCAAGTTGTGTTCATTTTCTATCTTACAACTTTTTGAAACTTTTGGAAAATGAAACTTTAACGACAATATCAAAATGTTTAGAATTTTGCAGTCTTTATTTGTATAGGATAACATAAAAGCTCAACGAAAATTAAAAACTATTTAGTTTCAATTACCTCAGTCTATGTTTTTTGCTTAACCGATAATTAATAAAAAAAGTCTTACGAGTAATTTCTAGAAAGTTTTTCCGGATAAGAAATGTTGCTATTACTCAATTGTACTTGGAAAGTGTAGTCATCGTTATGGTCTTCATAAAATGTGTCTAAAACATTCCTATCCGAAGAAAAATAGAACTAGTACAAACTATCTATGACTGCAAATAATGCTAAATTTACTCGTAAATTTTTAATTTTTTGCTCAAGACAAATGGTACTCTATGACGTCACGACTTACCGACCGTTCCGTGTGCTCTTTTCCGTCCTCTTTTTGTAAAATAAACACAATATTGATATCGCGTTGCAATATTAAAAAATCAAAAAAATATATTAGCCTATGCCAAATTTATTTCCCTTATTGAATATGTTTTTTTGATTACAAATGCTTTAGACATTTTTCAGTCGCAGTATCTATACATATTCCTACTTCATTGAGTGTTACATAATCAAGCACATTTTAATCTAATTGGCAATTGCTTCTAATATTATAATCTGACTTAAGAACACAAAATAATTATTTAAAATACAAGGACTCAAAGTTGGACTTTTTCTTTATGCGAAGTTGCAATACAATTCGGAGTCCGAGGAGTAGCCGAGGCAAAATGAGGACGAGGCGAAGCCGAAGGCTCTGGCGAGTATTGCAATCTCAAAAAAAAAAAAAAAAATCACACAGCGGTCGTGTTTATCATACAATATTCTTTATCACAACGCAATCATTAGTGCGAATTGAAACCACCGTAGACAGCACCATAGCATGGCGATAATGTGAAACACGTAGCGTCCGATAAAGTGTGCTGCAGCTACTCGTTAGCGAATCAGATTTCAGTGGGTCATCACCTTATAAGCCTAGGACTCTATGGAAAAGTTGTATAGGCCTAGGCCATTAAATACTGTTTATGCAAGGCAGACATAATTAATGCATATTTTCAGCGTATTTTTTTAGTTCTTAAAGTATCCGTCTACACAACAGGAGAAGCGACAGCGCATGTCCATGTTCACAGTACAATAATGGGTCCAAAATACTTCTAGGAATATTATGAGCTCATAATCCTACTCTGCATCAAATGTCAGGAATAATACATTTATACACCATACCTTTGTTATATAAAGTATCGTGCCCACCAAGGAGCGCAATGTCTTTTCACCCTAGCGTATTTTCAATATTTGGCTTTGAGTTGAGCCCGACTACGCCTCGTTGTTGAAAACGCAATCTCGAAAAAAAATGAGTTTGCCTATTAGGTACAAAATATACTACTATTTAGGATTCGGTAGCAGACGGTAGAGTCACACTTATGATGGAGGTTTGATACAAAATATGAAATAAAAAAAAAATGTAAGATTCTTCTTGAATTGAACTAAGATAATTGACCCCATGCTTCAGGTACCACACGCCTGCGGTGCGGGTCCTTAAAACGATATTGACGAGCTAAACTAGTTGAGAATGGAAAACTTCGAAGGTCCGATATTCGTACTCTAACCATCCACCCATTCTGATCAAATATTGGATAAACGCGAGTACCAATTTGTAATCCAATGTAGAAAAGATCACGCCAATCTTTCTTTAGTCTAAGACGTGCGGCCATTATTGGTATCAGATTGTTATAATCATCTTCATAATACTGAACATTCATGTGGCGCTCTGGATCTCGAGGTTCTGTATCCAAGGACTGTGAACTCAATTCTGTAAAATGGAATAGAAACAAATGAATATTAATATTGAATATTAATAATGAATATTAATACTCACTAGGGTGCCTCATGAAATCTTTTTTTTATAGATTTACTAAAACCTTTAATCGGAAATTTCTTTTTGTTCATTAGATTTTAATTTTTACAGTTTCAACTATCCTATCTTGTAAAATACAAGAAATTCTTTATCGGGATGCGATTTGACCAAAGAATTTTTTTCTTTCATAAGCAACAATTTTAAGGTAATATGAAAGATGAAACTTTCAGGATGAAAAAAAACAAACAAAAAACAATAATTTCTTGTGAAAGAAAAATCTATGGTGCCTTATTTTGAAAGTTTACTACA
Organism: Druon quercuslanigerum; assembly: GCA_010014905.2. Taxonomy (NCBI): domain Eukaryota; kingdom Metazoa; phylum Arthropoda; class Insecta; order Hymenoptera; family Cynipidae; genus Druon; species Druon quercuslanigerum. Next base: position 18,329 of record JAAAKG020216101.1, read on the forward strand.
TTTAGAAAAATATTTGAATCAAGCAAATACTTTTTTGATTTAAACAAAATTTATTTGAATTAATAAAATGAAGGGAAAATGTTGGTATTACAGAAGGAAAATTTCGAGAACTATTAATTCTGTAATTATAATGGCTTATGTTTTTCATGTTATAGGAACATAATTTTTCTACGACTTTCTAAAAAATTCATAATTATTTTCAGTCAAATTAAAGTTCAAACAAAAAAATTCATTTTCAACAAAATAGATGATTTTTGAAGAAAAAAAATTAATCCCTAAAGAAAAATGTAATCGTTGATACTTCAACCAAAAAAATTATTTATTATAAATTAAAATCAGTTGAACTAATGCAGAAAGGACAAAAGTTCAACAAAATATATGAATGTTTTGTCAAAAAAGATTTTTAAGTCGTGAAGAAAACAAATTTTAACCCAGTTATAGTTGGAGGGGAACCATAGAAATACAAATTGTACGTTCATTTGTTTATTCCTTTTTAAAGTTACATAAATATAATTTTCCTAGAATTTTAAAGAAAATTCAAAAATATTTTCAAAGGTTTTGGATATGTCGAAAAAGTACTTAAAAAATTAGGAACAAAGTTCTGTTATTTTACAGGATTTTACAAAATGTGTGTTAATTTTAGAGTGAGTTTAAAAGACACTTAGAAACGATAGAAGTTTAGAAGAAATAAAATTTTGTCTGTATTTAATAAAATCTTTCCAAGTTTTAAAATATGTTTAATCTCTTCAAAACTTCTAAATTACTGTATATAATTTAAACTATTTTTAATTGTTCGCGAATTTTATTTAAATCTTTCAAAATTAAAAAACTGCCCTAAAATATTATAGATTTATTTTTGATAATTTTAAGAATACTCTGAAATGTTTTTAAATCTTTTTAGATAATCTTCTTCTTCAAATAATAAATATATTATTTCATTTAAATTTCACAGAAAAAAGGCAGGTTCTTGTTACAACTTTTTTTTGATACACCTTAGTTTAAGCATTTTTTTATAATTTTTTTTATACCTTTTTTATACTAAAACTTCAAGTTTAAACGTAGCATTTTTTAGTTAAAATCTACTTAACCCATTAACGACCAAAGCTATCAATTTTATAACCTGAGTTTCACTGCAAAATTTATTGGTATAACAAAACAATAAATAGATCAAAAGTACTGTTTTTTATGTTTTTGGGTGAGCTAAATTCTAATCCGTGGTCAAAATTCGAATATTTTGACTTCAAAATTAAATATGGCGTTTTTCGCATGCAAAAATAGTGAAAAATGTTTGATTTTTATTTTTATAATTTTTTTTCAGACATGAAAGACGTTAATATCTTAAAATTTCTTTAACCATCGGTGCATAAAATTCTCAAACTTTAACAGAAAATTTTTATACATGTGCTTTTTCTTCCATAATGGCTGAGAAAATGCAAAAATGTCCCAAAAACTGTTTTTCTCCATAATCGATATTTTTCTTAAAAACTTCAAAGTTAAAAAAAAAGTTCCATTGATTAAAAATGTCTTGAAATTAATCATAAAATACTATTAAATTTGTTCAGATTTTTTAGAAAAAAGTTTTGATTTTTCAAAAAATCATAAATTCGAAATTTGCAAAAAAAAATTTCAAAAAATCTGAAAAAATTCAAGAATATTCCTTGACTAATTCTTAGACATTTTTCTTCTTGGAAAATTTGCACCAGAGCCTATAGTTTTTGGGAACAAATTGATCAAAATTAATGCGAATTCTTTTCAGCCGTTTTTAGGTTTTGGAAATTTACTTTTTTATTTATTTATGTCCCCAAAGCTATACGCTCTAATACAAATATTTCAAGAATAAAAATGTCTTAGAATTAGTCAAAGAAAATTCTTAAATTTTTTCAGATTTTTTGAAATTTTTTTTTGCAAATTTCAAATTTTTGATTTTTGGAAAAATCAAAAATTTTTTTTTTTAATCTGAAAAAATTCATAGTGTTTTTCACATTTTTCACATTTTTCACCATTTATGTATGCAAAAACGGCCATATTTAATTTTGAAGTCAAAATATTCGAATTTTGACCACGAGTTCGAATTAAGCTAACATAAGGAACAGTACTTTTGATCTATTTATTGTTTTGCTATACCCATATATTTTTCGGTCACACTCATGTTATAAAATTGATAGCTTTGGTCGTTAATGGGTTAAAATGAGATTTAAAAGAAAATAAAAATGGAGGAAAGGCTGAAGTACAAATAAAAAAAATTAGTCACAGCAAAATTTGTTCTACCTTTTTTGGATTTGCTCTGTCATATACATTTATTTATTTATTTACCAATAGAAATAAAGAACACTGCTAATGTGAAGAGTATGATCTCAATGTTGATCCTCATTTGAAGAGTAGAGTACCTTCACCGAGAAAAATACAATGGAAAATATCGTGAATAGCTTAAATTTAATGAATATTCGAGAAAATATTTTGCAAAAGTAGATAATATATGCTGCAAAATAAGTAATAAATGAGTCATTCTTATCCCCTTCTTCGTTTATTTAGTCTTATATTTTCAAAATCTTTGTGGTTGATAAGGAATTAATTGTACTAAAGATGCTATAACAAGGAAATAATTGAACTGGATTATTTAATATAAAGTTATAAAGCATGATAAATTACTTACATAACAACATAGTATGATATATAATAATAACTTAATAACACGTTACGTCAGTTTCTTACTATTTGCATTATGCTTTGTATGTAAACGAATAATTGTTTCTTAGCCACGAAAAAATCATTTTTTTTAAAGTAAAATAATACAAACTTTAAGAAGGATTTCTCTTTCTAGATATATAATTGTTAGAAGTTTATAAATTTAAACTGTTATTTACTCTATTAGGCAGCTTTAATATTCACTCAGCTATTTTAAAATCAAAAAATGTTCTCAAAACCCAATATTCATTTTTTTTAAATGTTTTTAACAAAAAAATCTGGAACATTATTCTAGCGTCTTTAATTTTGCATCTCATTTTATAGTTGGACTTCTTAATTATATATTTATCAGAAATTCTTAATTACTGAAATGTAAAAAATAATTCAATATATCCTATTAGAGGTGATTACCAAAAGGTTTACCACTACTTTTTTACTATTTTCGTTTAAATAATACGTTTTGTTATAAATATACTTTAATAAAATATTTATAGTAAATAACAATTAAGTCAAATTTTGGAATTTTAGAAGACTTCGGTTTGAAATTATATAAAAAAAAATGTTCGCAAAATGTCTCATTATGGATCCGCCAAGACTACAAATTCGAAATGAAAAATTGTTTATTAATATTTACACCACTTTTTTATACTTGAATTTTATAGAGAGCAATTATATTGAGTTAAAGTACATAAAAATCAAGAGAAGAACTTAATATTTTAGAGTTGAGGATTTTAAAAGTCACTTCAAAGTCTGTCCCATACCTTTTTTGTTAAGTCACGCTGTTTTGTTGTTTTAGGATAAACCTCGAATAAAAATATGTAATGGTCAAGCTTATTTATACGAATATTTTACTTTAGTTAAAAAATGAATTATCAAAGTTGACTCTAAATAACAGGCAATAAAAATAATTATTTTTGCGTAATATTTATTTATAAAATATCCGATAACGCTCCATATTAATTTGTCCAATATCCACGTCGAAAATACCACGTTTTTCAAATGAAAATAGTGGCGAAAACGATCGATTTCTCGATTGATGACGTGAGCGTTGAGAAAAGTGAGTAAAAACCCACTAGT
>JAAAKG020216112.1:0-22089 GCA_010014905.2 Druon quercuslanigerum
CTCACACTACTCCCCTCCCTACCGAGTGAGTCACGCCTACCCCGAAAGGAAAACGGCCTAATGGTGTAATAATAATATTAATAATAATTATAAATTACATGAAATCCGTGAATTCTATAAATACCGGGAAATCCGTCAATTCCATGAATTCCGTAAATTCCTTGTATTCCCCGAATTCCCTGAATTCCATGAATTGCGTAAATTTCTTGAACTCCTTGAATTTCGTGAAATCCGTGAATTCATTGAATTCCATGAAATCCGTAAATTTATTGAATTTTCTGAATTCTATAAATACCGTGAATTCCATGAACTCCATGATTTTCGCAAATTCCATTAATTTCGTAAATTCTGTGAATTTTGTGAATTCTGTGAATTTCGTGAATTCCATCAATTGCGTGAATTCCATGAATGCCGCGAATTCCTTAAATTTCATGAATTCTATAAATTTCGTGAATTCCTTGAAAAATGGATTAAAAAGCGGATTCGAAAGATAGTATTCGAATGAACGGTAGTCAAGCAGTAGGTTTGATTATGAAGGATATATTGAAGCAGCATCTCGGAGATCATGATTTCCTATCTCCCAGATTGCTCTGGGCTCGAATGAAAATAGGAATCAGAAGATTATTTGTCATAGCGTGCTACGCCCCAGTTGATGGTGACCCGAAAGAAGTAAACGACGCCTTCTGGGAAACTTTAAATGTCATAATAAGTACTTGTTACCATGGTGAAAGAATAATTCCGCTAGAAGATGTGAGTGGATGAATGGCCATCCAGAAATCAGGATACAGAAAGAGTACCAGGTAGTTTTTGGGATACAAGAACGAACTATAACGGAGACAGATGAGTTGTCTTGTGCTTAGAAAACGGTTTGCTTATGACAAGTACTTCGTTTAGACATAAAATCATCCGCAGGTCCACCTGGCCTAAAGTAAATAGCCACAGTTTAACTGACTTTTTTGTTGAAGATGAAACACTAAGAGAGCTAATCAAAGATACAAGGTTCATGAAAGATTCTGAATGTAATACTTCTGGTCTCCAAAATAGACTTAGGTCCGGGATGAAGAAAAAAGAGAACCAAGAAAACGAAACAAACGCGAATTAAAATTGAGAACCTACAGAGACCGGAAGTGCGAATATATTTTCAGAATAAGATAAAAGAACGCAAAAATAGGGCAACTTGGGAGCCGCTTACAAGCAACGAAGATATAGAGGAAGCATGAACTACGTTCTGAGATATCCTTGTTAGATGTGGGATCGAAGTGTCTGGTACTGCGGTTGTAGGAAGAATGTGTGGTGATACAAGGTGGAATGATGAAATTCAGGCAATCTTAAAAGAAAAAGAGGAAGCGTATATGCGAACTTAGAATATAGCAGGCCTTAACGATGAGGAGAGAAATATACGGAACAATGATTACAGACACAAAAAGAGGATGCTCAAACGACTAGTCAAGAAAAGTAAAGATCAAATCAGAACAGAGGAAGAGAAAAAAATACAAAATGACTTTGAAGGAAGCCAAAAACTGTTTTTTATCAATAAAAAAAATTGTATATATCGAGATGGGAGATTTCTAGATGATTGAAAGAAAGCCATCATCGTACCAATATACAAAAAAGGAGATAAATGCAATAATTACAGAAGGATCAGCTTCTTAAGTACCGTAAGTAAAATATACCTAGGATCATGAAAATAGCAGAAGAAAAGATTTTTTAAGTCCAAACTGGGTTTATAACAGAAAGATCACCAAAAGACAAATTTTTAGTTGTAGAGAATGTTTGCCCAGAAAAAATAAGCCATTTTGAAAAATGTAAATATTTTTCAGTTTCTAATATCGAGGAAGAAAACTTAGACTCCATTTTCAGTACTTTTATTTTTAACCACTTTTTCCTCAACGTGGTTTTACTTCTGAGTTATAAAGATACACAATATTTACTCTAAGGTGTTCCAAAATTATTATTACATTCTCATCCTAATGAGAAGATATTGGTTTTATGTAAAAAATGAATTTCACGGATTCCATCAAATGTCGACGTTTTGAGACCCCCTGAGTCAGAAAAAATAGTTTTTACGCCGGTGTGTGTCTGTCGTCGTTGTTTTTGTTTTTAACGTTATCTTTGCTGTAACACGGTAACATTTTTAGAAATAATTCGATTGGATTACCCTTTGGCACACTTTATAAGGATATGAGAAGAAAAGACGACTTCGTCAGCTAGCTTTTTTTTAATTTTAAAAAGTTAGATCATTTTAAAAATTTTTTGAGACAAGCGTGTCTCAAAAAAAATTTAATTTTGCTGAAAAAATCGAAAATTTCAATTTTGATCGCAAAAAAAACAATGAAAAATCAATAAATCCCTTTTGTAGAAAAAAAACAAGAAAAAGCAAGATAAAGCAAGATAAAGCAATATACAAAAACAGATAGGTTGACAAAAATTGTGCACCTAAAAAAGAATACAAAATTTTCAGGAATTACTTTTTTGCAGGATAAGTATTTTTTGTTTTATTTTTGAAAAACAACATTGAAAATTAAACAAATATTTTTGTTTACAACAAAACAAGCTACGAGAATAAGCGAGAAAAAATTTATTCAGCCAAAAAAGATTATAAATTTTTTATGAATATTTTTTTTATAGGAAGCGTAGTTTTTCTTTTAATCGTAAAAAACAAGATTAAACATAAAACAATTGTAAAAACAATACAATCAGAATAAGAATGTTTCAATTTCCATGCATATTATAAATTGTAATGATATAAATTTATTTAAATAATAAATGTTTTAGCGCGGCTAAAAATAAAATTTGACGAAAGATACGAAACAAATATTAATGTAATCATGATAAATACAATTTGTACTTTATTTTGCAATATCTAAATACCCAATCCCAGGCAGAGGTACATAAAAAACGTATTATATTCGACATAAAAATGTCTAGCTAATGTTGAAAATTTGACATTTAGGGCAAAATCGAGTGCGAAGCACGAGATACGTGATGAGAAAGAGCTTTAACAAAAGAGTTAACAATTGCAAAATTACAGTTGGTAATTCGTGGAAGAAGTGCAAGGACCGAGAGCGTAGAGCGAGATAAATACGTCATCGAGCGCACAGCACGAAAACCAACAACCAACCTCATTTTGTGGTATTTGATGAAAAAACAATTTTCTGATTTAAAGAGGTTTAAAAAATATTAACGTATCCTAAGACGTTATAAATTGATCGAATAATTCAATTTTAAAAATAACCATAAAATATTCACAGAGGTGATGTAAAATTAGCTTGTGAACTACACGAAAAGCTGATTTTTTCATTATATAAATAAATTCAGCATCAAATTCGTGAAAACTAATCCCTTAAGACACTATAACGTATTTTTTTTCTTTTCGTAATTTCATGAAATTGAATCGAAAATTTTTGATATAACCATTTTTTATATAAAACTGTAAAATATACCCTTGAATTTCATAATAATAATTGTATTGGGCCATCCTAATTTCTGAGAAATTTTTAAATTATTTTAATAAGGTTTGAGAAAGCTTAGGAAACGCTTGTAGAGGTAAAGCGTTTAATTTTAACGTCACTGGAATAGTTTCAAAGATGAGGCAACGACGTTTGGACAGCATAATATTTGGAATAATTTTAGACTATATTTTAGTAAGCTAATAAATTTTCTTCGAGAAATAGATCATAAATTTTGATTCCCTCTTTACCTAAAAATAGATCAAAATCCTTGAATTATATTTTGTATATGTTTATATTTAATGGATAAAGATATATTTATTAATGTGTAATACTTTAAAGAATATAATAAAGGAATAATTTGATTTTAAATAAACTAATGTCAATAATAATCATTGCTAACCTAGAAAGAACGTGAAAATAAAAATGAAAGTTAAAATTCAGACTTACTTTTTTTAAAACACCTCTACTCTACATATTGAGAGATTGTTTGAAATATAAATGGAAGTATTGAAGACAGATTTGTTATTTTATATTAATATGCCTTAATCACACGGATCACAGCGCAAAAAAAGTTCAAAAACTTCAACTAAAAAGATCAATTTTGAGCTAACTATTTGAATTTTCAAATAAATAAGATAAATTTTCAACTAAAAATAAAAAAGTTATATGTATTTTTGAATATAAAAATAAATGTTTACAAAAAACGACTTTTCAAGAAAAAATGTTACATTTTCAACTATAATTAAAATTTTGTATTTAAAACTTGAATTTTTATCTGGAAAGATCAATTTTCAGCCAAATAATTGAATTTTCAACAAAAAAGGATCAATTTCCAAACAAAACTGGAAAATTTACATTTCTTACCAAAAAATATTAAATTTCTTTAACTGCTATATTTAAAGTTTTAATTAAAAAATGTATTTTCAACCAAAAAACGATTTTTTAATTAAATAGTTTCACTTTCCACTAATGTTGTTTTTCAACCAAGTAGTAGTATCTACGAATCTTTTAAAATGCCCGAAAATATTTTAAATTCCTTGATATCCCTTAAAATTATTTGAATCAATGAAAAATATTTGAAATCTCTTAAACTTCCCGAAAATATTTCAAATACGATGAAATCTTTTAAAATCCCTTGCTATATTTCAAAGCTCTTGAAACTGACTTGAAATCTTTTGAAGCATCCTAAATATCCCTTGAAATCCCTTCAAGTGTTTAAAATCTTTTGAAAATTTCTTTGAATTTTTTAAAATATCATCAAGTATTTAAAATCCGATTTAATAAATGAAATAAATTGAAAATTCCTTAAAATCTTTTTAAATATGACCAAGTATTTCAAATCCTTTACAATCATTTGAAATTTCTTCCAAGTTCTTATAGCTTCGTAAAAGTTTTTTAGAATTTTTAAAAATACGCTAATATATTTCAAATCATTTGAATGCTTTTGAAATCCTTTTGTACAGAAAATATTTCATATATTTCAAATTCTTTGAAATCTTTTTAAATTTCTTGTAATTTTTTTACACTCTAAAAAATGCTTTATTATCTCTTAAAATATCCTATAATTTTCCAATTCTTTAGAAATCCCTTGCAATTTTTTAAAGCTCCTGAAAAGTGCTTGTAAAGTTAAAAAACACCCTAAAAATCTTTAAAATCAAACAAATTCACTTAAAAATATTAAAATATATTAAAGACTCTTAGGAATATTTAAAAATGTGCTAAAACATTTTAAATCCTTTTAAATCTTTTGAAATAGGCTGCGAGTTTTGAAACCTCGTAAAAATTCCTTGGAATTTTTAAAACACCTTAAAATATTTTAAATCTTTTGAAATTTTATAAAAAATCTTAAAATGTTTTAAATCTCTTAAAAAGTCTTTAGAGTTTTAAAAAGGAATCTAACATATTTCATATTTTTTAAAATTTTATAAAATGCCCTGAAACTTTCCAAAGCTCTTGAAAAGGTCTTGAAATTTTAAATTATCTTAAAATATCTAAAATCCTTTAAAATTTCATTAACTTATTGAAATAAATTCAGAATTCTTTGGAATTTTTTAAAATACTCTTAAGATTTTTTTTTTATTCTTTACAATCTTTAGAAATCCCTTGCAACTTTTTAAAGTTCGTAAAAATTCTTTGGGATTTTTTGAAATACCCTAAAATCTTTTAAATCCTTCGAAGTCCCTCCAAATCATTGAAATCTATTGGAAATTTCTTCGATTCTTGTAAATAAGTTCTTTAAAATTCATTAAAATGTTATAAAATCCCGTCTATTAACATAAAATCTGATATTTCCGTAAATCCTCGAAAATTTAATGACTTTTTATAAAATCCTATAAAATCGTTCCATATCTTTTAAAGTTCGAGGACAGTTTTTAACTCTTATTTAACCAAGTAGTTAAATTTTCAACCAAGAGGCTGAATTTCTCGCCAAAAAAGACAAATTTTTAACAAATTCATGAGTTTCAATGAAAATGAACCTATTTAACTTTTTTTAAATTAATCTTTCTGATTGAAATTTTAGCTTTTTTGCACAAACCTTAGCTTTTTTACTTTTAAATTCATAATTTTGGATTAAATTTTTTTTTTATTGACTGAAAAATATCTGTAATTTAAAATGACAGATATTTAAATCTCCACTCTTGTTAATAATTCATCATTTTGATTTGGAAAGTCATATCACTTGGTAGACATTTTACTTTTTTTGTTAAAAATACCATTTTTTGATGTAATATATAATTCAGCTATAATTCATCATACATAAAATTCAGCTTTTTCTTAATTTAAAAAAAAAATCATTTTTGTTTCAAATATCAACTATTACAATTTTTATTGAAAATTCACCACTTCTTGGTTGTAAATTCAACTAATTTGTTTAAAGTTGAACTAACGAATCTTCAATCTCGACGGACAGACCATTATACTTTATTATAATTGATTTCAAAAATATTTAATTTGTACAGATTCAGTGAGCATATATTTTATATTTAAAGTTCTTTTAAATCCTCAATAGCTTATTTTGAAATCAGTAATTAGTATTTAAAAAAGATAAATTAATTACAATTGATTCTAGTTATGAAAATAATAGTTTTGTAGTTGTAAAACAAGTAATTGTATTTTCATATGTCGTGTATTTAAAGAAATAAGAGAAAATGGGAAGTTTTTTGCAGAATGGGGAAAACTGAGGGAATAGGGGAACCCCCAGTAACTATTTTCCTGCTCTTCTAATTTTAAAGGCAGCAGATCAAAGAAAAAATAAAAGTTGTTAATGCGATAATGAGCTCAAAAATAGTTTCCTAAGTTTTCCGGGAAACTGCAAGAATACTAATCTAAGAGCCATTCTGGCCTAGCGAAGATGCTGAAACGTGCACAGAACGATAGCAGTACAAAATTTATAAGGTTGGAACTTGGAAGAGGTTCAGTTTTCCTCAGAATACGATGTGTGTGCTTCGAGTTTGCAGAAGGAAAAAGCTTTAAAAAATCTAAGACCTCCAATATCAAATAAATATTTTTATGTTAAATTTTAATTTTAATTTTGAATCTAACTTGATTAGTAACATCAGTATCATTTTTAGAATATTATTGCAGTTGAATTTTCCCGGACTGATTTTTCATGTTTTTTCTCACCATTTATAATTAAAGACTAAAATTATAATCTAGTGACGTTTTAATATAGAATATTTTATAAATGGAGTAAAACAATTGTAATTTTTAAATAATATAATTTATTATTCTCTGGGCTGCTACAGCCTCAATATATTTATAAATAGTGAAAAAGTGAACAATTCAAACCGAAAAAGGGACCAAAAGTGACTATTATGTTTTATTAATGTGAGTAATGTTCCTTTGATTTGACAAAATGCAAAGTTTACACAAAGTTAAGGTGAATTTTAATGAATTCAGGATAAATTAATTGAACTTTAGAACAATTTAATTGTAATTTTTTTAATCAAATGAGTTGGAGAAAACTAATAGTAAATTTAAGAAATTTAAATTAACTTAAAAATTTTCAATGAAATGCATTGAATTCAGTAAATTTCAAATGAGTTAACAAAAATTCAAGAGAAATCAAAAGAATCTGATAAAATGCCCAAGAATTTAAGAGTCGTTTTCAATACTTCAGAATAAATTAAACAAAAACCAACAAAATTTTTTTATCTATTGAATTAAGTAAAATTGCGTGAAATTAGATGTATTCAAGTGAATTAAAAAATGTTAATTGAATTATAAGAATTCAAAAGAATTTTTTCAGGATAAAGTATTTCAAAATCCCTTAAAAACATTCAAATCCTCGGAAATCTTTTAAAATCTCTTGGAATCATTTAAAATACCCTGACATATTCCAAATCCTTCTGAAATTCTATTAAATAACTGAAATCAATTGAAAATATCTAAGAATCTTTTAAAGTTCCCGAAAATATTTTAAATTTCTTGGTAACCCTTAAAATTATTTGAATTAATGAAAAATATTTGATATCTCTCAAACCTAAAATTATTTCTAATCCCTTGAAATCCCTTCAAATGTTTCAAATCTTTTGAAAATTCCTTTGAATCTTTTAAATTGTCATTAAATATTTAAAATCCCATTAATTAAATGAAATAAATTAAAAATTCCTTAAAATCTTCTTAAATACGATCAAGTATTTCAAATCCTTTACAATCATTTGAAATTTCTTCCAAGTTCTTGTAGCTTCGTAAAAGTTTTTTCAGATTTTTAAAAATACTCTAAAATATTTGAAATCCTTGGAAATCTTTTTTAATCCTTTTGAATCTTTTAAAATCGCTTGCGATTTTTTAAAGATCGTGCAAATTCATTGGCATTTTTTAAAATACCCAAAAATATTGGAAAACTTTTTAAAATCTGTTAAATATAACAAATCCGTTGGAATCTTGAAATCCCTTGAAACTCTTTAAAGTTTTTTAAAAGGCCTTGAAATATTTTATAAACCCTAAGAAATTTTACACCCTTTAAAATATCATTGAATTACTTAAATCAATTGAAAATTCTTTGAAATATTTTAAAATAACTTAAAGTTACAATTTTTACAATCTTTACAATCTTCTGAAATTCCTAAAAGTTTTTAAAACTTGTAAAAATTCTTTAGAAATTTTTTAAATACCTTAAAATATTTAAAAGCTATTTAAATGTTATGAAATCCCGTGCAAATATTAAAAATACCCTCAAATCTTTAAAATTCTTAGAAATTGCTTACATTATTGAAATCAATTTAAAATTCCTGGGAATCTTTTAAAGTTGCCTAAAATATTTCAAATCCTTTGGAAACCTTTGAAATTTCTTGAAATTTTTATAAGCTCTGGAAATATCAATAAAGTTTTTAAAAATACTTAAAAATATTTCCAATTTCTTGAAATTTAATAAAATCATAAAAAACCTAAAATTTTCAAAATCACTTCAAATTATTGAAATCTATTGAAAGTTAATTTAATTTTTTTAAATTCCTTGTAATTTTTTTAAACTCTAGAAAATGCCTGATTATCTTTTAAAATACCCTATAATATTTCAATTCGTTAAAAATCCCTTGGAATTTTTTAAAGCTTATGAAAATTTCCTGGGTTGTTAAAAAATACCCTAAAAATCTTTAAAATCGATCAAATTCACTTAAAAATATTAAAATATATTAAAAATTCTTAGGTATATTTAAAAGTGTCCTAAAACATTATAAATCCTTTCAAATTTTTTGAAATAGGCTGCAAGTTTTTAAATCTCGTAAAAATTCCTTGGAATTTTTGAAACACCCTCAAATATTTCAAATCTTTTGAAATTTTATACAATCCCTTAAAATATTTTAAAGCTCTTAAAAAGTCTTTTATAGCTTTTAAAAATAACCTAACGTATTTCACATCTTTTAAAATTTTATAAAATGTCTTGAAACTTTCCAATGCTCTTGAAATGGTCTTGAAATTTTAAATTATCTTAAAATATTTCCAATTCTTTAAAATCTCATTTATTTAAATTAAAATAAATTAAAAATTATTTGGAATTTTTTACAATACTCTTAAGTAGGTTTAATGCTTTACAATCTTTAGAAATCCCTTGCGACTCTTTAAAGTTCGTAAAAATTCCTTGGAATTTTTAAAACACCCTAAAACATTTTTAATGTTTTGAAATATTATAAAATCCATTAAAATGATTTAAAGATCTTAAAAAGTCTTTAGACTTCTTAAAAATAACCTAACATATTTAACATCTTTTAAAATTTTATAAAATTCCTTGAAACTTTCCAAAGCTCTTGAAAAGGTCTTGAAAATTTGAAATATCTTAAAATATCTAAAATCTTTTAAAATCTCATTAACTTACTGAGATAAATTAAAAATTCTTTGGAAGTTTTAAAAATACTTTTAAGTATTCTTAATCCTTTACAGTCTTTAAAAATCCCTTGCAACTTTTTAAAATTCGTAAAAATTCCTTGGAATTTTTAAAACACCCTAAAATATTTTAAATGTTTTGAAATATTATACAATCCCTTAAAATGTTTTAAAGATTTTAAAAAGTCTTTAGACTTCTTAAAAATAACCTAACATATTTAACATCTTTTAAAATTTTATAAAATGCCTTGACACTATCCAAAGTTCTTGAAAAGGTCTTGAACATTTAAAATATCTTAAAATATGTAAAATCTTTTTAAATCTCATTAACTTACTGAGTTAAATTAAAAATTCTTTGGAATTTTTAAAAATACTATTAAGTATTTTTAAAAATACTTTTAAGTATTTGTAATCCTTTACAATCGTAAGAAATTCCCTTGCAAGTTATTAAAGTTCGTAAAAATTCCTTAGGATTTTTTAAAAACCCTAAAATCTTTCAAATCCTTCAAAGTTTCTTCAAATCATTGGAATCTATTGGGAAATCTTTGGAAAGTTTTAAAATATCTTAAGATCTTTGAAATTCTTTCAAATTTATGAATTTGGATTTAAATATTTAAAAAATCTTTCAAATCCTTCAATTCTTGTAAATAAGTTCTTTAAAATCCATTAAAATGTTATAAAATCATTCAAAATTTTGAATATTCCTTAAAAATTTTGATATCAATTTGTTAAAATTCCTTTAAATCCTTTTTAATCCCTTGAAATTTTTAAAAGCTTTTGAAAATTCCTTGGAAGTTTTGAAAACACCCTAGAATTATTAAAATCCTTCAGAATTCCCTTAAATTATTGAAATATATTTCAAATTTCTGAGAACTTTAAAAATACCCTAAAATATTTCAAATACTTCGAAATATTTCAAAATCCCTTAAAACTTTTATAAGCTCTGGAAAATTCAATGGGATTTTTAAAAATACTTTAGAAAGAACTTTAAAACCCTTTGAAATTTTTGTAAATTATTTTAATCTATTAAATAAACTTTCCCTGACCTTCTCCTGATTTCCAGGTTTTCCCTCGCTTGCGGCCACCCTTGAATAACTTTTTTATTAAGACAGGATGACAGATATAGGTAAATGCGAAGTTTGTGCTGCCAGTGCTTCCCAAAAATGTGGTGGATGTGGAACTGTATTATATTGTAATCGAGAACATCAAGCAGCTCATTGGCCCAAACATAAAATACAATGTAGTCCAGTGAAAATTACTTTTTCCTCAAAAATTGGTCGACATTTGGTAGCTACAAGGAACATTTATCCGGGCGACTTAATATTTAAAGAATCGCCCTTTATTTTGGGGCCAAAAGTTGCCCCTTTACCGGTCTGTGTTGGATGTCTTCGAGAATTCGACAAAGGTGAGACAAAAATAGAATTTTTTTAGTTTTCACTGCAAAATATATTATTTTTAAATAATACACATTAATTGAAACCTCACCAAAAACATCTACGATGCAAAAATTCCTGAAAAGCATGAAAATCTTGGTGCAATCAATATTTCTTGCCGAAATATAGAAGTTGGTCAAGTAATCCTAAAATATATTTTAATATTAAAATTTATTAAATTGAAAAATTTGTGACAAAAACTTAAAAACTTGGCGACATTATTATCCGTATAAATAATTCTCTTTTAATTTAGATGCAATTTTCCTTCTTTTATAATACAAATTTTTGTTGAATAAAATACTCGTTTCAAATTAGCAACAGTATTTGTTACTGTTATTATAATTGAAAATATAATTATAAACAGTTCTTGAATTTTAAATTTTCTTTGATATTCATCAAACGTAGTTCTTTTGAAAATATTTTAGAATTCGGTTCAGTAAGCTTTAGATAAACTGAATTTACTAAAAATGTTACATTTTTCGTGTTTTCTGAATCTACTAAATTCACTTCATAAAATATGGACAATATATATATCTACAGAAGTTATTTTTAAGTAATGTTTCATTGATTCCAAAGATATGATGCAAACCGGTTAAATATTGACATAAAAAGTGTAATTTCCTTAGAAATAATTAACGAAGCAAAATTTCTTGAAAAACAGCACTAGATCTTAACATACAAAATTTTTTATATTTTTTTAGACGCTTCCGTTGAATATTGAGAGCTGCATGGCGAATGAATTGCTAAAAAATCTAATTTTGTGCATAAAAAGTCAAAAATAAGTTCCGAAATAATTAACAAACTAAAACTTGCTAAGAATCAGCTATAGAACTAAATCTAGTAAATTTATCCTAAAATTTTCAGACGAAAAGATTAACTTTTGTAGACTATAGATCGGCCCTACTACTAAAAAAATTTTATTTTTGATATAAAAGTGAAATAACTTTAGTTATAATTAAAGAATTAGAATTTTATAAAAAAAAACAACTCTAAATTTGCATTTACCTAATTTATCCTAAAAAGTTTAGAAGAATCGATTAAATATTTGAGGCTGAAGGTTGACTGAACTGCTAAAAAAAATCTAATAAAAGCTGAAGGCTTGAGAAAAATATAATGGACCAATTTTACACAAGATTTGTAAATAAATATTGTTATTTTTTATACTCATTTTAATAAACTACAGAAACACGTACACATTTTCAAGTTTCAAACAAAGTTTTTTCTATTACTTACAGATGGTGTGTAAAGATAATCCATGTTTTAGGATCTGTAAAAAATATTTCAAAAGTTTTTTTGAAACTTACAAATATTTAAGTGTTTCTTTAGTTTACTAAACAGAGAATAAAAAATCAAAACCTGAAAAAACATTTTTGTGGTGCAACTGTAGGAACAAATCGGTACATCCATGCTTATACTCTCAAATCTGGGTTTAGCAGTCTAAACTCTCCAATCTCGTTTTGTGCTGGTTTAGACTGCTAACCCCAGATTAAAGATTTTGGCATTGAGTCACAAATAGTGAACGAAATTATATTTTCATCATACTTTGAAATATTATATTTCATCGAAAAAATTTTTTCTTACTTTTTTTTCGTCTCAGATTATTCACTTCTTACCCAATTGTTAAAAGTTTTTTTAAATTTGTTCCTAATGCCACAAAGAAAGTTTTCAGTACTATTTTGACACTTTTAGTTCTATCCTACTGCACATGCTCTGAAATTCTAAAATTCTAACAAAAAGTGCTTCTACAAAATAAAAAACCACAAATAAAGAAAAAACTAACAAGTACTCGCTGCAGAGGACACAGTGGATTATTGCAGATCTTGTGGATGGCCGGTCTGCGAATCAAAATGCTCAGATTCATGCTGGCATTTGAAAGAGTGTGAAAGTTTGAAAAATTCGGGAAGCAATAAGTCAGCGTCGATTAAATTTGGCGAAAAAAACCCTGTCTACGGTGTTCTGACTCCGCTGAGGTGCTTACTACTTTCCTCACGAGACATGGAAAAGCTGAGTTCTTTAGAAAGTCACCTGGAAGAAAGATCTAGGACAGCCTTGTACCAAGCCTACCGCAAAAGCATTGTGCCAGCTATACGGGAAACCCTAAAGATGCCCTGCGACGAAAACGATATCCTCAAAGTAAGAGAGAATGTCAGGTAGATTCTCTATCGATTCACTTCAAGTTAATGACCTCGAGGACCCTCAAGTGACACCTGAATCAGCTGCTATTATTCACGCTCTAACGCCCTCAGCTTTCTCACTCAATGAATATTCACTGAATTCCTCAAAAGCTAATATCGATACATCCATGCTAAAAAAAAGACACTCTTGGGGTGGTCGTAGAAATTCCAAAACGACCACTCTTGCCACTCTGGGTTACTCGTTGTTTTTGAGTTGGCCTCTCGTTATAGTATGCATACCTACAGGTGAAACAGCAGACAGGTTTAGTCATCAATACAGTCTGCTTCAGTATATTAATTAAAATTACATATTTTAAAATCACTTGAATTACTTTGAATTTTTTTGAGCTCGTTGAATTCTATGTATTCTTTTTCATTATTTTGACGTATTTAGAATGGTTTTAAAAGCTTTTAAATTCTTTTAACTTCCTTAAAAACTTCTGTATTCAGGGAATTCAGACAATCTCGAGGATTCATGGACTTCATATAGGATTCATGAAATTCACAACATTCATTGAATTTAGAGGATTCATGGAATACAGAAGATTCATCCAATTCACAGAATTTGAGGCATTCAGAGAATTATTGGAATTCAGAGAAATAATTTATTTTGAAAAATTCATTGAATTCATAGAATTCAAGGAATGAAGACGATTAACTGAATTCAGGCAATTTAGAGAATGTAGAGGATTCATGAAATTCAGAGAATTTTACGAATTCAGGGAATTAACAAATTCATTTAAATCAAGAAATTCGGATGATTAATGTAATTCAGGCAATTTATAGGATCCGTGGAATTCAGAGGATTCATAAAATTTTTAGGAATTCACAGAATTCATATAATTAATGGATTTAGGGAATTCATGGATCTCATGGAATTCAGAAAATTTCGAGAATTCATGAAATTCAGAGATTTTCCAGGAATTCATAGAATTCATAGGATGCATGGAATTCACAGCGTTAAAGAATTTAGAGAATTCATGAAATGTCAAGGGTTTATGGCATTTTCATGATTCATGGATCCATTAAAACCCACAGCAGTCATGGCATTTATAGGATGCATAGAGTTCACAGAATTCGAGAAATTTACTGAATTTTAGAAATTCAACGAATTTAGAGAATTATTTGAATTCAAAGAATTCAGGGGATTAAAGGAATTTAGGAAATTCGGAGAAGTCAGGTAATTCAGGGTTTTCAAAGAATTCAGGAAATTCATAGAATCTATGAAATTCACAGAATTCATGGAATTCAGAGTATCCATGAAAAACACAGAATTCATGAAACGTGGAGGATTAATAGAATTCAGAGAATTAATGGAATTCATTTAATTTAAGTAATTCGGATGATTAATGTAATTCCGGCAATTTAGATGATCCCTGGAATTCAGAGGATTCATTATATTCAGAGAATTTTAGGAATTCACAGAATTCGTATAATTAATGGAATTTAGGGAATTCATGGAATTAAGAGGATTCATGGAATTCAGAGGATTCATGGAATTCAGAAAAATTCGAGGATTCATGAAATTCAGAGATTTTCCAGGAATGCATAAGGAATCCATAATATCTATGGAATTTACAGCGTTAAAGAATTTAGAAAATTCCTGGAATTTCAAGGATTCATGGTATTTTAAGGATTCATGGAACGCATAGCATCCACTAAAATCCACAGCAATCATGGTATTTATAGGATGCATAGAGTTCACAGAATTCGTGCAATTTACTGAATTTTAGAAATTCACCGAATTTAGAGAATTAATTGAATTCAAATAATTCGGGCGATTCGAGGAATTTAAGAAATTCGGAGAAATCAGGTTTCAGGGTATGGAGTGAATTCAGAAAATTCAGAGAATCTATGAAATTCACAGAATTCATGAAATTTGGAGGATTCATAGAATTCAAAAGATTCAAGAAATTGACTGAATGTTACGAATTCACCAAATTCGGAGAATTAATGGAATTCAGAGAATTCATGAAATTCAGAGAATCCATGGAATTTACAGAGTCTGTAGAATTTACAGAATCCGTGAACTTCACTGAATTTTAGGAATTCAGAGAATTTAGAGAATTCAGGGGATTCACGCAAATCACAGAATTCATGGAAACCATAGGATCCATGGAATTCACCACATTCATGAAATGTTGAGGATTCATGGAATGTACAGAATTAGTAGAATTTACTGTAGTTTAGGAAATGACAGAATTCATAGAATTCAGGAAATTCAGATAATTTATCAAATTCAGAGAATCTATGAAATTCGCAGAATTCGTGAAATTCGCTGAATTTTTGGAATTCAGCGAATCTAGAGAATTCAAAGGATTCATGCAATTCAGAGGATTCATGGAATTCAGAGAATTCAAAGGATTCATGGTATAGAGAATCCTTTGAATTCGCCGGATTTATGGATATCACAGGATCCATGAAATTCATCACATTCATGAAATTTTGAGGATTCATGGAATTCACAGAATTAGTGAGATTCGCTGTATTTTAGGAACTCACAGAATTCAGAGATTAAATGAAATTCAGAGAATTTAGATTATGCATGAAACTCGGGGACTTCACAGATTTCACAAAATTTGCGGAGAATTCATAAAATTGGAAAATTCGAAGAATTTAGGGAGTTTTAAGAATTCGTTGGATTCAGGTAATTCAGAGATTTCATGGAATTTTTGGAATTTCTTGATTTGTTGAAGAATTCAAGGGTTTTAAAAGAATTCAAAGGAATTTAAAGGAACTCAGAAAAATTCAATGAAGTGAAACGAATTTTAAAGAATCTAAATGTGTTTAAAGGCATTCAATCAATTTTAAAGATTTGAAAAGAATAGACAGAATTCAACGAGCAGAAAAAATTCAAAGCAATTTAAATGATTTCAGAATATTTCAAAACAATGTACTAAACCAGAGAAACTTTATTCATTTATTCAGTTTAATTACTAAATTTGTCCGCTGTGTGTCGTATAGGTATGCGTGTATGCGTAAATATAAGTTAACTTGTTTGAAAATTGAACAGTTTCAAAGTAAAATGTTCAATATTGTACAATTTCAAATTCAGTCTTTGAATGTGAATAGAATTAATTATAACATATTCAAAATTATATCATGGTATTTGAATACAATTTATTCTAAATCATAAATCTCAGAATGAAAAAGATTTCAAAATATTATTTGAAAGTAAAACAATTATTCATTATCCATTCAAAATAATTCATGTTGAAACAATTCCGTAAAATACCGTCTTTGGCCTGAATTTGATGAAAAACTGCAATTTTCATATTTTGGGGCATTTTCCGGGCACAATAAAAGAATATTCTCTTGTGGGGGTGGAGGGGGGGGGTACAAAGTCCGGGGGCCAAAAATGTAAAGTTGAATTTTAACAGGTATAAATTTGGACCACTCTATTCCTCTGTTGGTAACCCAATTAATAACCTAAACCCAAAAAACTAGAACAATTTTTTTTAGATATTCAAATACCCTGATGCATAAAAATAATGATTAAGAATATAATTTAAAGCAATTTTTTAGGCTCACCTACGTGTTTGTGACACAATCATAATGGAAATCAAGATGATTTCACTGACCTATGACAAAATATCGGATGCTCTCATACTCATGGTTGCTCGAATCGTGAATTGTAATCATTGGATCATGGGATCCTTCCTCACGATTGACACAAATCTCTCACGAATAAGCAATCATAATAAAGGGATTCCTTTCATGAAAATACGTTTTTAAATAATTTTTTTAAGACTCAAGCAGATGGGTTGTTAATGAATAGATTTTTATAAATTAATAAAACCTGATCGAAAACGTCAATATCTTAAATTACTGGAAAGATTAAATTAAGGGTTTATAACACTTTATAACATTATAACATTTATAAAATTAAATTAAGGGTTTATAATTAAGGGATTAGAACAATATTTTATGGAAAAATGATTAAACTTTAACATTATATAAGTAAAAGTATCGAGCCCCCCCCCCCCCCACATATACACACAAAAAGATCTGTTACGCCACCAGGGTACTTTTTAGAAGATCTGGCGGCGCCATTTTCTTGGCGGATTCTACGTTTATAAATTCTTTTAAATAAAATTAATGAAGATAACATATTTAATTCATGTGAAATACTTTGAATTCCTTAAATTTCAAACCGAAATATGTTGCATTTTGAACAAAATAGTTGATTTTTCAGCCAAAAAAGATTTTCTACTCAAAGAAAACAATTTTCAACACAAACAACGAATTAAAAAAAAATAGTAGTAAAGTTTTTGAGTGAAAAATACGATTTTTTCGAAATCAGTTGAACATTTCACAAAAAAGTTACATTTCAACCACAAAAGATACATTTTCAATCAAAAAGGATGACTTTTCTACCATACAACCTGAATTTTCAATATAAAAGGATAAATTTTGATTAATATAGTTGAATTTTCGACCAAAAATGATTACTTTTACAAAATAGTTCAATTTTCCATAAATCATTCAATTTTTTAAAAAATTGTCAAATTTTCAGTAGGCAAAAATGCATTTTCGATCAAATGGTCGTATTTTAAAGCAAAAAAGATTAAGATTTATTTAAATATTTAAATTTTTAAAACAAAGAGACAAATTTTTTAGAAGACAGTTTAATGTTCACCTAAACTTGAATTCTACTATAATCGTAGTACAAATTTATAGGTGAGCCTAAAAAATCTGCTTATTCAGATATTGCGAAACATTGTTCAAATTTTATTTTCCATGATTTCTGTAATATTTGCTCCTTATTTTTTACTAATTTTTACTCTCAGCTACCATGCAAAATGTGTCATTTTCATAAATTTATATTATTACAATCTATAAAGTGTATTGGTATTGATCGAAACGTACGTATTTTCATTATCTTGTTTTTAAAATTTTTGTAAAAGTGCGCATCATATAAAAAAAACAATTTTGTTATTCAACTTTTTAATGCAACTTATTTCGTTTTTCAATCAATTTAATTTGTTTATTTTCAATCTTATTTTTCACGACTTAAACTAAAAATATGCATCCTATCCAAAATTGGCTCGAAAAAAATTGGTAGATAGAATTTAGGAGACAAATTTTATTACTTAAAATGTTATTGCTGCTTGTGTCGTTTTTCAACAAGTAATTTTTTTATTTTCAATTTATTCTTATAAAAAAAGTTTATTACAACCTTGTAGCTCTTTTTTGAATAAACAATTTTTTGTAATTTACATCATTTTGCCAGATATTTGATTTTTGTTATTGTCAATGTCTTTTTCACGATTAAAACAAAAACTACGCATTCTATCAAAAAATGATTAATAACAAATTTGTAGATCTTTTTTGGTTGAACAAATTTTTCTTCTGTCGTTTTTCTAAAAATTTAATTTTTTTATTTTTAATGCTAATATTTTTTGGGTGCACAATTTTTCTCCTTTCGTCTTTGGCCGTATCTTGGATAGTTTGACCGAAAGATAGAAATTTTTATTTTTCATTATTTTGTGTGTCGTCAAAATTTGAATTTTCAATTTGTAGAAAAACTTCCAAAATTCGTTTTAATAATCTTTTAGAGCCATACAAAATTACCATTTTTCTTCTCTAGACTTTTTTGCATAATTTAGCTTAAAATTTTCATTTTATTTTATTTTTTTGAATTTTGTAAGTGGTATAACTTTGGTAAGTTTTGTTTATTTGAAAAAAGTCTTTAGGAGAAAATGTTCGTATTTTCAGATACTACGAATAGCCGTACAGATAACTTTTGAATTTAAAAAAAAATGTACTCCAAAACCTAATACCTTCTCTGATGAGAATGTAAAAAATTTTCTACCCCAAAAAATGAATCTTCACCGCAAAAAGACGAATTAAAAATATAATTAATGTTTAACGAAACATTTGTATTAACAACCAAATAGATCAATTTTCCAATAAAGCAGATGAGTTTTTTAAAATATAGTTAAAGATTTAACCAAATAGTAAAAAAAAACAATTTAGAGCATTCAAAGATGCATTTTTAATCAAATGGTTGAATTTCCAAACCAAAAAGGTTAAAATTCAATCAAATATTTTCATTTTTAAGCCAAATTCTTTAGAAGGCATTTTTATTCAAAAAGATGATTTTTAATTAAGTAAGATGAATTTTTAACAAGATAGTTGAATGATCAGCCAAAAATTTGAACATTCAACAAGCAACAACAATTTTTTACCAAAAAAAGACTACTTTTTAGCAAAATACATTTTTATAAAAATGTTTTAATTTAAACAAAGTAGGTTAATTTTCTACCCAAAAAGACGACCTTCCAACAAAATATATAAATTTTCTACCAAATAGTTAAATTTTTTACTTACACAATATGCAGGATTAAGTTTTAAAAAAATGAAATAGTTAAATTTTGAGATTAAACCCTTATAAAGAAGCTAAATTTTCGACCAAGATCAATGTTCTATCAAAAGGACGAATTAACAAATTATTCAATATACATCAGGAAGTTTTAACCAAGCATGGAATAGTTAAATTTTTAAACGAAGAAAACATAATTTTTAACAACAAAAAATAAATCTTTTACAAATTTGTTAAATTTGCAACCAAAAAGACGAATTATCTATAAAAAAAGTTGAATTTTCAACCCAAAAATATATTTTTGTTTAAAAATTAATTTTTTTTACTTGAAACTTTAACCATTTGGTTGAGAACTCTAGAATTCTATAAAAATTCGTCTTTCTTTGGTATTAAATTCATCATTTCGTTTAAAAATTCTTATTTTTTAGTTAAAAGTTCCAATTTTTAGTTGACAATTCTTGAATTTTATTAAAAATTCGTCTTTTTTGGTAGTAAACTAATTTTTTGTTTAAAAACTCATCTTTTTTCATTGAAACTTCAACTTTTTGATTGAGAATTCTTGAATCCTATAAAAAGTCATCTTTTTAGTAGCAAATTATTCTTTTTGTTTAAAAAATCTTCTTTTTTAGTTGAAACTTCCACTTTTCGGTAGTGAACTTTTGAATTATATTAAAAATTCGTCTTTTTGTGGACGCAAATTAATCATTTTGTTTAAAAAATCTGCTTTTTTGTTGATAATTGAACCTTTTTGACTCAAAAATCATGAATTTCGTTTAAAATTCGTCTACTTTTATAGTGAATTAATCTTTTTGTTTAAAAATTCATATTATTTAGATTATAATTAAAATTTTTGGTTGACTATTCTTGAATTGTTTTCTTTTTTACATTCTATTAATAAATTCATTGATTAATTAAAAGAATCAATTATATTCTCGACAGTTTATTCTTGAATTTTGTTTAAAATTTATCTTTTTCGGTAGAATATTAATCTTTTTCTTTAAAAATTCATTTTTTCTAGTTGAAACTTTAACCATTTGATTGAGAACTCTTGAATTCTATAAAAATTCGACTTTTTTGGTATTAAATTTATCATTTCGTTCAAAAATTCTTTTTTTTTAGTTGAAAGTTCAGATCTTTAGTTGAGAATTCTTGAATTTTATTAAAAATTCGTCTTTAGTTGGTAGTATAAAAAGTCTTCTTTTTAGTAGCAAATTATTCTTTTTGTTTAAAAATTCTTCTTTTTTAGTTGAAATCCAAGTTTTTTGTTAAGAATTCTTGAATTTTATTACAAATTCGTCGTTTTTGGTAGTACACTAATAATTTTGTTTCAAAATTCACCTTTTTTAGATGAAACTTCTACTATTTTGTTGTGAACTCTCGAGTTCTATTAAATATTCGTCGCTTTGTAGACGTAAATTAATCTTTTTGTTTAAAAAATCTGCTTTTTATTTGATAGTTCCACTTTTTAACTCAGAATTCGTGAATTTTCTTCAAAATTCGTTTTTTTTTTGGTTGAGAATTCTTGAATTGTTTTGTTTCTTAAATTCAATTAATTAATTAATTAATCAATTAATTTAATGAATAAATTTTATTCTCGAGATTTTATTCTTGAATTTTATTTAAAATTATCTTTTTCGGGAGAATATTAATCTTTTTGTTTAAAAATTTATCTTCTTAGTTAAAAACTGGACAACTAGACTTTAAAGTTAAACTACTTTCTTAAAAATTGAACTTTTTGGTTCTTGAATTTTATAAAAAGTTCGTATTTTTCGTATAAAATTAATCTTTTTGTTTAAAATTTTTTCTTTAGTCTAAATTTTTTTTTTAGTGAAAAATTCAACTTTTTGGTTAAAAATTCTTGAATTTGATTACAATTAATTTTTTTCAGTACGAAATAAAATTAATCTTTTTGTTTAAAAATATATCTTTTTGGTTAAAAACTTAACAGCTAGGTTTTAAAGTTAAACTACTTTCTTAAAAAATGCATTTTTTGGTCGACTATTCAAAATATTAGTTGAAAATTCATCTCTTTGGTTGAAAATTGAACTATTTTATTTTGTTATCTATTCTATTTTTGGTTGAAAATTGATCTTTTTCAATCAAAAATTCAACTTTCTGTTAAAATTGATCCATTTTGTTAAAAATTGTTTTTTTTTTTAAATTAATCAAGTTGAACATTTTACTTTTGGGTTGAGAGTTCTTCTATTTTGTTGGAAATTCATTTGGTAATTCAACTATTTTGTATAGAAAATTCGTCATTTTGCGTTAAAAGTTCAATAATTTTGTCATAAAAAACAACTATTTGGTAGAAAATTCGATTTTTTAAAATAATTTATTAATTATTTTTTTAACTGAAAGTATGACAATTTTTCAATTTTATT
>JAAAKG020216123.1:0-22088 GCA_010014905.2 Druon quercuslanigerum
GTTTTTACAAAAAGTATTCAATATGTTCTAAACAATTTTTATCTCATTAGTAGTATAATTACTAACAAGTTTAGTTTGAATAAAAACCAGTCAAATAAAGTTTTACAAAATTGTCAAGAAAAAAATAAGTTATTGGTAGATAATTAAACTTTTTGTTTCAAAATAAAGTTTTTTGTTGAAAATTCATAATTTTAGTTGGAAACTCATCTCTTCTAGTAGAAAATTGATTTTTTATTTTAAAAAATTATTATTTTGTTTTAAAATTTGTGTTGTGAGCTATACTTTTCTGAATGTTTGTAATCAGCCTGTAATTACGTATATATAATATAAGATATAAATATTTAATGGTTTTGTCCTGACAAAAAAATAATTGCTTGTGGTTTAATGTTCAAATGTTAACTTATTAGTGTAAGCAAATAAATACCCTAAAATAATTTCAGTCCAGAGGCAAGGGCTGTGGTCGAGCAGGTCGAGATTCCGAAATTGTCACCTATCACGCACTCGATCAATGCTAATAGAATGCTCCTATTTTGTTAACGAATGATTCAATAAAGGTAAAGCTTTTCAGAAAACTTAATGATATCCTACCAAGGATTTTTAAAGCTGGAAGCTTGGGCTTACTCAAAATTCCCTCGATAAACGAAGCATTTGAAAATTGCCTAAAGTTATATTGATACTAATTGCCAACAAAATTGATAACTTTCTTATTTAACAAAATCAATCAATTTTAAATTGTACATAATCTTAATAACAGTTTAAAGGACAATGTATTAAATTTTTATTTTAAAACATTAAAAACTTTGTTTTTCGGAGCGAGTTGAAATGAAAATATTTAGTAAATTTGCTGGTCTAAAAAATAAATTTTTTTTATTTTTTACAGAAACGGTAAAAGATACATCTTTTTTGCAAGAGAAAAAAGATGCGCCATGAAATTTTCTACAAAGCGATGTGTTAACAAGTTAAATTTTCGAAAACTGATTTTCAAGTCATCAGGGGCCAACTCGAGCGGCCTGAAGCGGCTAGGCTAATTTTATGCGTTTTTATAAAATCCGGAGTTTCAATTGATTCATTTAAAAAAGTTTGGGAAAATAGCCTATTGAAGGAAAAACAATGTGTGAAAAAAGCAAAGAATCCTCTGGTTTATGTTAAATTAAATAGCTATTAACTTAGAGATTCAAAAAATTATTTTGTATCCCTTCACTATGAAAAAGATATTGTTTTAATAATAAAAAAATTGGCTGAATGTAAGACGCCTATGTTACTATTTTTCTAAGGACTTTCAAGAAGAAATGATTAGAATTCGATTCAGCATTTCGCTGTATGCAAGTTAATTTTTAGAAACATCTAATGTCTTTTCTCTCAAACATCGAATTTCGTAATTTTATTATTCCTAAAATATATTTTTCAACTTTAGTCATATCCTCTTTTAATGCAGTTCAATAAATATCATAAGGAAGATCTATTTACTTAGTCTTATGGTTGTGCTTATGCTTAGGCTTAGGCTTATGATCATGCATAGGTTTGGGCTCAGGCTGATGCTTAGGTTTAGGCTCAAACTCATGATCAGACTTAGGCTCAATCTCGTCATAACTACTCTGAAAGACAAATAATTTAGTTTTCGTGGCTGTTACTGTTAAAAAACTTCAAACACAAATATCTTTCAAGCTGTGTCGCTTAAAAGCTGAATATTCCATTAGCCTTGTCACTTTTTGTATAAAAAATATACCTCCATTTTTTCTGATGATTGTAAAATGTGCCAACTATGATTATAGTGGATAAGCACTTCATGTTTTCTTATACGAGTTACATACAATTTACTGCAAAATAATGTTTTTATTTTCATATTACAAATAATAAGATATGTGGTCAACGCTAAACTTTTTTCTTGAAAGAGCATTATAATATTTTCTTGCGATTGGTATACCTATTCTTAGAATGAAATTTGTCAGCAAAAGGTGGATTGTCATTGTCAAATGAAAGAAAATTTTACATACTCAGTTTCTCCAGTGAGCCGATTTATTTGAAATATTAACTAGATGAATATAAACTGTATTTTTTTCATTTTTCTCATTATTTAAATTGCTAGTTATTTAATATTGCAAAAGTATTTAATTGAGAATTATTAATATTTATACAATTTTTAGGTATTTAAAACTTAAATCAGAAGAGGAATTCTCGAAAAAGTTTTTTTTTAAATCCTGATTTTTATTGTCCCTTTAAAAATTTGATATCAGGTTCACGTATATGTGTTAGTTTTGTGATTGTTTAATAGTGGTTGGTTAACAAACGCATTTCAGCCAGCTATTACTTTCCTAATTTGATAGTCTTCTTTAAAAGACGTGAGATATCTAAAAGAATTTTTTTGAAACTAACAAAGCCTTATTGACTGCACTTTTAAAATAGTTTTAAGCATGTCTTATCGTG
Source organism: Druon quercuslanigerum (assembly GCA_010014905.2). Lineage (NCBI taxonomy): Eukaryota > Metazoa > Arthropoda > Insecta > Hymenoptera > Cynipidae > Druon > Druon quercuslanigerum. The sequence continues at coordinate 2,425 of JAAAKG020216123.1, forward strand.
GTTTTATGAAGCTGTACACTAAAGTTTTTAAGCTGATGGGTGAAAATTTAAAAAAATCAACACAATTCACTTCGAAAAATGTTTTGCAAAAAGTATTTCATATTTAGGTAAAATAATTTTGGTCATTAATCCTAACCATAACTACACAATATATATATATAAAAGTTTGCAACAATATAATGTGTAGAAATAGACGTCGACGCTTGAAATATACACCAGGATGTTTTGGAACTATCCTTTACAATATATATATAATTATTATACTATTAAGCGAAATACCTTTCAGGGTAAGTGTTGAGACTTTATTTTCTTATCAAAGATTTATAAATTTGGCTGAATGTTTAACTATTTTGTTGCTTATTCCTTAGTCGAAAATTATTTCTTTTAAGTAAACATAAGATTCTTTAACTTTTTGTATCAAATTGAGCTTATTGAGTTAAAAGATGAACTATTTGGTTGATAATTCACCCTTTTATAAAATTCTGTATGCCACTTATTACTGAAAGTGTTCAAAATAAATTTATAAACACACATTTTAATTTGTATTAAAATTACTGATCTCCTAGGTGTAAGGTTGTTTTTTATTATACCTATTATTGTACACAAATTTATAACGGTCAGGGGAATTGAAAATGGGTCATGGAAAAGTCTGTGAACTTCGAATTTAGGATTTTGGGGCGACTCGGAAGTTGTTTACAATTTGACTATGAAGATGGTTCTTGGAGCATCTGCTGTTTTGATGATTACAATATCAATACGACGCTAGGTCATCGCGTTCGACAATTAGGTTATACATTGAGTTCAGTTTGAAAAACGAGACTATGTAAATAAAATGAAATGAAACGTACGAACTAGGCATGTTTTCCGATATAATGTTAATTAAAAAATAAAATAAATAAATTTTTGTAAGAAAGTATGTTATTAAATTTTCTTTAAATTTAATGCAAAGGGATATTAAAGTCATAGACTTTGACATTCTTGGACATTCTTGGACAATCCTACACAAATTTTGTAGTCAGTTTGAAAAAGATATTAACAATCATTTTACTGTATTTAAAAATATTCCAATATACATAACAAAACTACTTGATTATTGATTATGCAACTTCTCCTGAATTTGTTTCTAAAAGAACAATTTCATTAGGACAATTTATAAATCTTGTTCTCAAAATCATCTAAATCACTCAAAATCAGGTCCTAAACTTATGGCTCTCCTAAAACAAAATTGCATAATTTAGAAAATGATCTAACTTTTTGATTGAAATTTTTTAATCTATCAGAATTAATTAATCTTTGAAAATTTTCAAAATGTTCATTACAATAACTTTCAAGCCATTTGTCATATATAAGGATCTCGAAAAAAAATTCTGCTAATCCTAAAACAATGTATTTAAAATGTTGAAAATTGTCTAAATCTTTTAGGCCTTGTTGGATTAATTTGGGTAACGAACTTGGTCCTCATTTTGGGACACTGATCGAAGAGTGTAGCAGTACAACGGTACTAAAATTTTCAAGCAACAAAATACACAAACATTCGAGTAGAGGTATACTGACATAATGTTGTCATTTCCTGATTGTGCGAATGCCTAAACTTAAAGATCCATTAAATACTAGAAATCTGACATTTTCTCGATTTCATTAGTCGCGAGAATAAAAATGTAAACAATCATAGTTTAATTAAATTTGCGATTAAAAAAAATCATAAACTTTTATCATTATTTCGATTCGACAATTCAAAAATTGGTGAGGATTTAAACCAGCTGCACAGCGATATCGTATAGCCTATGCGTTAGGTTCAACGAAATGTTCTATAAATCAGTTTAATGATTCTCAAATGCTATTATAAGCACAGTTCACAGTAACTAAACTTGAGCAGTACATATGTTTACATGATACATTGTCTTATAATTTCTAAATGATGTAGACAATTAGATTTTTGAATGAAAAACCGTTTTAAAAATTCATAAAATATGCTGTTTTTGTTACATGGACTAGTTCTTAAAGCCTAATATTGTTCTGCTTCACTATAAAAAAGTTATCATTTTCATAAGAAAAAAATTAGCTGAATTTAAGGCATCTATAATACCTATTTTTCTAAGCAATTTTAAATATAAATAATTGAAACTCAATTTATCCTATTTCTTAGGCTTAGGCTTACGTTTAGCACATTTACTGCGGTAAACCAGGGACGAGAATGTCTAATTTTGAAAGGTCCCTGGAACCCGAATGGTCCAGAAAGGTTTCGGTCTGGACGTGGACTCACAAGAATTTTAAAGATCAGGTTCGGAAACGCTTGAAAATTAAACGATGAATCACAGAAACAAGCCTTTCTCCTATAATTATGAATTATTTGATTTCATGTTTTAACCACAGAATATAAATGTCTAAATACAAAATAAAACATAAATCTTTTTTCAAAAAATGGTCTGGTTCTTTTTTTATTCCAATTAATTAAAAATTGATGCATATTATGCGCCTGAAAGAGGCAAACCGCTACTATGAGTGACTCTTCTCCGATTAAACAACAAAAAATTCTGAAAAAAAGATGCTGCACCCAGAATTAGAAATTGTTGAATCGGAACACTATGGAATTTCCATTTATTTTATTTTTAAGGTGGAAACTTGAAGGGTTAAAAATTCTCAGCCTTTTCTAGAGCAATTCTTTTTCCAGAATTTTCAATTGAAAACTCTGAAAAATGAAGACATTCACAATTTTTCTATATTTTTTCTCAAATCTTTATTTGTTTAAAATACAACTGTTTGCGTCACAATGAATGTGCTGTTGGTCAGAATTGATGAAATATTTTTCTTCAAGATTCATATTTCGTGGTTCAATTTTACTGTTTTTCATTTGAAAAATTATAATAATATTGACAGAAAGCAGAGCTGCCTACTTTTTCGAGGTGGGGACCGAGCTATAGAATTATTATGATATTAAATTGCACAATGTGTACAGATTATAATGTGTTAAAATTTTAGAAAAATTATAATTATATTTCCAATTGATTTACAAGATGCAGTGTCTACGACTTTAATCCATAATTATAAATTTTATTTTCAACCCGCCCTCATCCTCCCCGCAGCGCCCCAAATATGATCTAAAAATAAAAAACTGCATTTTTACGTTATGTAATTATTTAAACAATTATTTATTGTCTATTCTTAAAATTTCTGAAAATTAAGCTAGAAATGTCCACTTTTTCTAAATTGGTATCCTATGTTACGTGTTGTTAAATAATTACATAATTTTGATACATTTCTTTTAATATTTAAGGGGTTCGTCACGCATGTTCCAAAATTTTAGGCCTATTTTTCAGAACGACTTGCAAAACTAACTACACATGATAATGAAGAATGGCTTTTTGCTTTTTATTTACACACCCTTAGACTAAAAAAAATTGTAAAAAAAATTTTTTTCTTAACTATTGCGACCCTGAAGTGTCCTCGACCGCGCCTCTGTTAAAACGTTTGAGTCGAATCTGTGTCACGAGTTTGAGAATTTGGTTGCCTTAAACACGAAAAGCAAAAAATGTCTTAGATTGTTGCTCCGTTGGCTAAGTTTAGACACAAGCTTTTTCGAAAATTTTATTTCCCAAAATGGCAGACTTTAATGGGAAATTAAACAATTAATGAATTTTACAACTTAATTGTCGAACTACTTAGTAAAAATGAATTATTTGGTTGAAAACTAATTTTTAACCTGGATATTTAACTAGTCCGTTGACTTTGGTTTAAAATGAATTATTTTGTTGAAAACTAAATTTAAAATCTAAAAATTCCACTATTATATTTACTTTGGTTTAAAAATGAATTATTTTATTGAGAATTCTTTTTTTTTTGAAAACTAAATTTTTAATCTGAAAAATCCACTATTCCATTTTTGTTTAAAAATATATCTTTTCAAGTATAATATTTATCTAGGCAATTTGGTAAACATTAATATATTTTGTTGAGTTGTCAACAGACGAATTTTCTACGAAATAAACTTATGCATTTTCAACTACTTTACGGAAAAATCTATAATGCTAGTTAGCCAGAGTCGAAACATAAACTAAAATCTGCCATAACTTATTCTAACTTTAATATTGTGATTAAAATTTGATGTTTGGCATTTTATGCCTCATTAAGATGAAACTCATCATGTACGAAATCATGTACGAAATTCCTAGTTCCAACGACTAGTTTCAATCATTTCGGTTCAAAATAAACCCTGCATGTGCTTCGCTTTAGGAGGGTTACACTCCGCTTCCTTAACCTGCACTGGTTTTCTTCCCTTGATGCTAAATTTCCAACATTTTTCTTTATCAAACCCTGTTTGTTCACTAATACCTGCACGCAGGTTTACGCCCACTCAGGAAAAATTTTAAGCAGAGTGCAATAAAAATGGACCGTACATGAGCTATAAGAAACTTCAAGTTTCGTTTTAGAATCGCTCGAATTACGAAACCTAAAAGTGCAAAACCTTTTGCTCTCAGTCCCTAACTTATTGATGCATTCTGCGACTCCAAAAAAATGACTTTTGAACAAAATTGTTTCCACATCGGTGACCCTGGATAATTTTTGAGCGCACAACTGCATAAAACAAAGCAGTAAAATATGCCTTTAATTATGATCACATTGGCTAGCTCAGAATACAGGGGTTTTTAAAATTTTCAAAATCTCTAAAAATGGCCTAATTTTTTACGAAAAAAAATGTTTGAGATCTATTTTTTTCAGCTTGTGACGTATGTAAAAATTAAAAAAAAGTATTTAAAAAAAATTGTAGAATGACTTAGCGATATATCTGCTAAACAATTATAAAAAATGACCTGATATTCCCAATATTTTTAGTCGAAATTATCCAGGGCACCCGGATAGTATGTGTTCTAGGTACTCAGCGTGTGAAGGTCACGCTCTGCACCTAATGCTGGGAACTTCTTGACGTAAGATGGTGTACTCCTGAACGATAATTGATTTACAAAACGATTCTAAATGCAATTAAAATTTAAGAAATAAGTAAGTAAGTAAGTTTAAAAGTCTTAATTCTTAAAAAAATTTAAACGTCTGTTTTTTAAAGTGTTTCTTTTTGTAAGTGAAATTGTTAAACTTTGATGTAGAAATAACAATTCATTACTTATTATTTGTAAAAAAAATAAGTAATTTTAGGAGATATTTAGCAGCTTGTTAAAAAAAATTATAATTAAGCTCGAGATGATTTTAAATAATTTCACAAAGTATGTGTCCCGGCAAAATTCGGCTATTCGTACCGAAATTTCGTTCAAATCACATCTAGATTTGGACTCAGCCTTCCTGAAAACATATAACCACTTGCTTTCTGGGTGTTTCCATGAATGTTCCAACTTTTATTATTTTTTTGAGGTTAGGGAAGAAATTTGACCTGATCGAGTCAAACCAACCCAGGATTTGGATTCAGCGACCCCGAAAACGTATAAAAATGTTTATCTCGTCTGGTTGATATGACTTTTTTTTCTTGTGGTTGTGTAATCGTTCATATTAGCTGAATCCAATTTAAAACTTATTATTTCTCTTCAAATATAGCCATGAAATACAAAGTGAATATTACTTTTTAAATATCGCACACATAAGTCTGTTTTATAGGGCCCCGAAAAAGGCCCCCATAGAAGAAAAAATGAGTTTTGCGAGTTCTTGGAGCTAATTTTGATTTTTATGTGTTTCTAAAAATGGATTTAGTTTATAATATCTGACATACTACTTTACATTGATTATTAGATATTTACATAAATTTTTTAAACAATTTATTATTGTTTTTAGCATTTTTATATTAGAATACAGATAGAAAGTCTAGGTTTAAAAAAATCCACTTTTGGTCCAATTTTAAATTAGAGTGACTAAATAGTTAATTAGTGTTAAGAAACATATTTTTAAAAACAGATTAATATTATTTATATTAATACTTTCTTTAAGTAACGCTAGAAATTGCGTTTCTGTCCTAAATTTTAAACATTTTGTCTAGCTTCATCTTGGATTGAGTTACAATTTAATTCAAATTAGTAAACCTGATTGTTTCATCAAATTATTATTGTTTATAGCTATCTCCTTTCATATTCATACTAGACTGTTACAGTTTTTCTGAAATTTCTAGATTTTTATCCACTTTAAAATCAATGTCAAGTTATAATTATTCAAATTTAACAAAAAATAATTGATTTGACTATTTATTACTATTTTTAATATTATTCTATTTACTTAATTGTATACAGTTGCGTTTGTTATAAATTTTTTAAACTATTTATAGTAAAAATAATCGCTTAAACAAATTATTATTGTTTTAAACCATCTTTTCCGCAACTATCAAGCATTAATAAAAAAAGAAGCTAATTATAAAAGAGAATTATTTGTCGATAACTTGTGATTCCAAGTGAAAAGCAGACAAGTAGTTAAAACTTGCAAGCACTTTTCTAGCATTATTGAAATTGAGTATTATCAAAAGTTCTTATAAATGGTTTGTAAAAATCATTTTTTCAACTTTAATTATTTATTTACCTCACTGTGATTGGAAATTGCACAACAATTGGAAATTTTTCGAAAAAGCTGTAATTCCCTAGCATTGTTCTTAAATAATATTATTAACAATGATAATATATTTTTTAAACAATTACGTTTGTTATCATGAATGAAATATTACCTCACTTGAATTGGAAATTGGGCAAAAAGTGGAACATTTTTTAAAAAACGGATACTTTCCATCTTTAAACTAAGAGAAAATTACTAAAAATATCAATAAATTATTATTTAAGTAATTTAGAGGCTGCACGGTGTCAGCCTTTGAATATTTTTCAAACAATTTTCGGTTTTCAAATTTAAAAGCACAGATACTTATATAATATTTAATAAATAGCACATCCTTTTTTTTGACAAAAATTGTAGATTTTTCAGGTTTCGAAGTTAAACCGCATAACCCGCTTTTAAAAAAATATTTTTTTCATTTTTGGATTTTAACGAAAATATGTAAATGCATGATAGGGATGATACGAATTGTCTTTGTTTCTTGAATTTTTTAATTTTGTAAGTGCTCTGGTATTTTGTTTTAATTAGAAAAAGTCAATAGGGGAAATTGTTCGCCTTTTTCATTATTACGCATAACCGTAGAGAGAATTTTTTACCCTTGAAAAAGTGGTCTACATTTTTTTCAAATGAGCTCTCTTTCTAAGTTTTTATCAAAATTCATATTATAATTTTATGAAAATGGTAATTTCTTCGCTAGTGAGAATGTGAAAATTTATGCAAAGTGTTAAATTTTCAAGCCAAAAAGGGAAGATTCCTACAAGACAGATGAAGTTTTAAACAAAAAAAATGAATTTACCACAAAGTACGTAAGACTTAACTATATAGAGGCGTTTTTAACAAGTGTAATAAATTTTCTACCAAACAGTTCAATTTTAAACTAAAAAATAACAATTATAAATTTAAAATAAAAAATAAAAATTTTCAACAAAATATTTCCATTTTAAATTGAAAACATAAATTTTTATCTAAAAGTACGCATTTTTAACTAAAAATTGAATAGTTTATATTTCAACTAAAACATATTTTTATTCTAAATCAGAAACAGTTGAATTAAACCAAAATCTACCAATTTTCCTCAAAACCATCGAGCTCTTAACAAAAACCGATTTATTTTCAACCAAACAGATGCAAAAAAAAAATTTTGCTCAATAATGGCTACAAAATTGTTGTATTTTTAAGTAAAAAAGACAAAGTCAGTTGCAATTTTCACTCAAAGAAATGAAATTTTTGCAAAAATGATAAATTAAAAAAAATGCAATCAAATTGATAAATTTTTAATTCTAAATGAATATATAAATACAGTGAGTGCAGAACTGCATTACAAAAAATAATTGACCATAAAGTCGTTTTAAGTTCTGCTTCTTAGTTATTCGGTCGTATATGCTGCGTTTACCGATTTTTGCGTACCTAGAGATGTCCAATTATATTAAATAATAAAAGCACGTTATCACAACAAATTAAAAACAAATAAAAACTTCATTTTTGAAGGTTTTCGAATGGAATACAAAAAGCTTTTTGTGAATTTGGAACTCTTCTGCTTGTTTGGTACATTTCAGTGAAAATATAATTTATTAAACATCAAAAATATAACCATATAAATTACATTACATTACAATAAATATTAACCATAGTAGATACATCTCTGCAGCATAGTCATTAATAAATAAGCTAAATATTATTAGAAGTAGTAAAGAATATTGCAGCAAAAATACATCAGACTTTTCTTATATCTATATTAATCTGCCTATCCTAACGCATTAAGAACTAGGTTTAGGAGACCAACTAGCCAAGTAAGTTAGAAAACGGTTCATGCTAGTAAAAACATTTTCAAGAAAACTATAACTATCTGGAAAGTTTTCCAAATCAGTCGGGGATTTAGAATCTTCTGTTTGATTTTCTGTTTGATTCTTCAGTGGTAGAGGCTGCTCATCAAAATTTGGACTCCTTATAAAAGGTGTCGGCTTGTCTTCAGAATCTGAAAAATCAGTTACTGTAATGGATATAATCATGGCTCCATTTTCTGAACCCTTGTTATTCATTCCACTCTCGAATTCCAGAAACTTTTCTAACGGCTCATCTTTCGAAACACGAAAAATCGGTATTTGCGACCATTCCATTCCTTTACCAAAATTGTCCATTTCTGTTGTTTTCGGATAATCCTGACTGTTACCAACACCATTAACGACGTTTACATTCTTTTGCAAATCTTTTAGATCTTCACCAGTTTTTTCTTGATTTCCATCAGACCAGATTTCGTTCGTGTTCTTATCAGTCGATTCTAAAATTTCGTTATCAACTTGTCGACGTCTACGAATATGCGTTGGACTCGTAAACGGCTGATACCCCATCAAATCACGGTAGTTTGGATTTGGAGATTTTTTTGAATTTACGTTTTGGTATCCAAATCCAAAGTCACTGGCGTACTGCTTCGGAGCAAAGTCTGCTGGCTGACTTCGTGGCAGTCTTGGGAACGATCCATACGTGCCGTAGTAGTAATCATTGTACATTCCTAGTCTTGATTTTCTACCAGGATAAGCTTCATTATTCCAATAATTCTGAATTGGCTGACTTGCTGAAATTGCTGGAATTTCTGGTCTTATAACTTGTACAATCGGATAATTCCGGTACAGCCCAGAATAGGGATCTAGATTGTAATCTGCGACATCATATTTTGGAATTTTATACTTTTTATCGTCATCCTGATCTTTGGAGGAAACTTTCTTTTTTGGTCTATTTAAATCGGAATTATCGACAGGTATTGCAGTAAAATGACCTTCGTCTTCAACAATTTTATATAGTTTATCCTCAAATCCTTCACAAAGTTCGGTCTCGTCTGTCTTCAAACAAAGGAAATTGCAGCCTTTACTTTTCGATCTTGGACTTCTTGCATTTGGGTCCTGGGAAATTCGCATTGCATCTGCACCATGAACCGCTGCTTTTTTTAGATTTGTTTCTTCTATTTGAGTTTCTGCGTCTCTTTTTTCACGATAGAATTCATCAATACCATCTTGATTCTGATCTATATTTGAGTCAGAATCAAACGACAGTTGGTGATAAAATTTTTCTATTGGATTATAGTCAGCTGACCTGCTAATTCTTCGAAATCTCCCATCGACAAAATCCCAGGTTTGATCACTTCTTGAATCTGTCCATTCCTGCGAATCATCTTGACGCCTTTGTCCTATGACATTTTTACTATCTACTCTGGTAGCCCCGTAGATATCAGACGGATCTAAATTTTCTTTTGGTCTGAGATCAAACATAGTAAATGGAACATTATCTCTAATGTTTGAAATAAAAGCATTTGGAATGTCATCTTCCTCACTTGAAACTTCATCTTCATTATCAACATTTTTCTTAGACCTAAACATTTCTGGTAACTTAAACAATCCCAAATTCAGTGATTTGTTAGCATCACGTTTTTCAGCAGTTCTTTTTCGTAGATCATGCAGAGGTTTGAAGAAATTGGTTACCGGTGGGAAATTATCTTTAAGATTACTATCCACTTTTTGGACTAGATCATCAAAAATTTTCTTTACTCCAGCTTCTCTTCTCTCGACATGCTTCTCTAGATCCTGCTTATTTTTTTTTACAACATCCAGTAACTCTGGTTTGTAACTTTTTAAAATCTCAGCTCGTTTCTCGCGCAGCAGTTCCTTCAACTGTTGCAACTCTTGGGTCCTTTTCTTCTTTAATTCTTCAAACTTGGCAAGTTCTGTGCCAAAAGTATTTTCCAGAATATCTGAAGCTTTCTTGGTTCTTACTTTTTCAGCTTCCGCTCTCAGAGCCCTCATAGAAGCTAAACGGTTTTCTCTAGCTTTTTTAAATACGTCAAGTAATTCGGCTGGTGTTAATATTCTCGGACTGATGTTCTGCCGTTTCAAACCAGCCAAAGGTCTTAATGGAGGGAGTATATCTCTCAAATCAGCACCTGCTTTTTCTATTGATTGTATTAATTTTTCAGCTGTTTCTTTTACATTCGGTGGTTCTCCTAGCTTGGGAAAATCGGGCAGTTCGCCTGGTGTTGGACCTTTTAAATCGGTGCTTTCTCTTTTTAAAGCAGGCAAAGGTCGCGGCATTTTATTTCTTAGGTCAGCACCTGCTTTTTCTATAGATTGTCTCAAATTTTCGGCTGCTTTATCTATCTTCGGTGCCTCTCTTAGCTTTGGAAGACGAATATTATCCAGATTTTTCAAACCAAATACTGGTTCGCCAGGGCCCAAAGAAAATTTCGTTGCTCCTGGAAATTTCTTTGCTGCTGCTGGTCCAGTAATGTCAAAAATTGGACCGCTCTTGGGGGGCCGAAGAGGTCTGTTAGGTAACTTCGGGAAGAGAGTGGGTCCTCCAAGGGTTTGTCGGGCATTTTTTGTTGGAGTAGAGGATTTGACAGTGGATTTGTCAGCGGTTTTTGTCGATTCAATGGATCTAGTAGAGGAACCTTTTGTATGGGGCTTGGGATCATCGGCTTTAGATACAGGGCTAGAGCTTTTAGCTGAGCTTCCGCTAGAAGTTGTGCCGGTGATTTCACCTGTCGAGGAATCCTTCTCAGTAAATGCTTGACGAAAAAGCTGCCGTAAGGAAGGTATGCTATCTCTAGTGTCTCGGTTACTTGTCTCAACTGTGGACGTGCGTAGTTCTTTCCCTAATTCAGGCATTTGACCTACCGCCAAGTTAGAAATATTTTCCGTAGTCTTCGACGAACCTTCGTTTTCGAGAATTGGAGAATTTTCGACAATTTCTATCACTTCTTCTGAAACATGTGCTCCGGAGCCATCTTCAATCACTTCTTCACGATCTATGTTTTCTGATGAACCAATAATAATCACATCGTGATCAGCTGGATTATCTTTATTACCGCGGGATTTTTCTGTTCCTCTGACCACTCTACACTGACATTCATCGTCATCCTGATTGAACATTTCCTGATTAAGCAAACTGTTCATATCGCCAAGTTCTCTTTTTAATCTTCTATTTTGATTTCCTTCTTCGTTAATATTAAACCGCATAGGTTCGAGATTAGAATTTTCTTGTCTTATTGATCTAACTCGACTCTTTTTTTTAATACTGTGCAGATTTTCAGCCATGGGAATATCCGGATTAAAGTTAGTTGGTGGTGAAGAAATAGGCAGTGCACCTATATTATCAGGATAATAGTAATCATTTTCGTTCACTACATTGGTAATGGGATCCCAATTTTCAGGTCCAAAGTTGTAATTCTGATAATTCTGCAAAGCTTCAGCTTCCCAAAGTCCCCCGTAGAATTTTAAGTAATCATTAATATTGATCATTGGCTCCAGTCCTTCTTGAGTCCAAAGATCAGGTTCCTGATTGCTTCTTATAGACGTTTTCTTGGTTTTCTTCAAAAATCGTTTATCCTCCCAAGGGTTTTTGTCTTTTTCTGAAGTGTCAAGGTATGAATCTCCTTTTGGAAATCCTAAAATCGGTTCCTGGTAAGAGAATCCGTGAAAATTCTCACCACTCTCAATGTTCTTGGGATCCAAAATATTTGGTTGATCCTTATCCCTTTTACGGTATTTCGGACCATCTAGTGCCTTAGCTTCTGAACTTTTGTATGATTTTGTAAAGATCTCGCGCCTTAATCGTGGAGGATCTACTTCGAATTTTCTTTTCAAATTCTGATTCATTCTGGTTGTGAAGTCATCAGCTTTACGGGTGTTTCTTAGTTGAAAAGGATGTTCATCTGATAAAAATTCACAAAGGGCTTTAACTTGATCATCAATATTTGTTGGTATGATTGTCCTCTTTGCTTTATCAGTTTTTAATACTGCGTCCATGAGGACATCATCATCATTTTCAGGATTAAGTTGCGAATTCTCACGCAGACTTGGAAGTTTAACATCGTTTTTGTTTGGTTCAATATCCTTCAGGGCATTTTCGACTTTAGAGATTAATGTTAATGCTGCAATGGCTTTGCTCGAGTCTTTTAATTCAGAGATTTCTCTATTGAAACTTTGTTCTCGTCTATTTGCACCATTATTCTTTCCACTTTCGTATTCTCCTAGCTGGCTTATGTACGCTTCGAGCTTAGATCTGATCTCTTCTCCCGAATCCATGTTGTATTGTTTCTTGGATTTCAAAAAAGTGCTTTCTTTGGAAGATCTGTCTCTGCTTGGATTTTCGAAAATGTTAAATTCTCCTCGATTTTTGAGAATCTTGAACATTCTTTCATCATAAGTGTTTCTTCTTTTTAAAAGTTTCTCTAGTTTTTCGAGGCCTTTCTTGTTGTCTCGCTTTCCGTGAAGAGGATCTTTTTCTCGTTTAAGGCCTATTCTATTTTTGCGACTTTTTCGCATCCTATTTTGCGTTAGGAAGGGCCTGAGTTCCTCTGGCAAATCAGTTAGTTCTGCGTGTGCTGCATCTTTTTCGCCTTCGTCTTCCCTGAGACGACGTGTTAATCTCTTCAGCAAAACGTTTTCATTGTCTTCTTCTGCGTGAGACATACATGATTTCAGCTGTCAAAAGAATATATTCAGAATTATCTTTTATATATTTTTAGGTATGGAACTCAGTTTGGAAATAGATTTTTATTACCTTTAGGCCTGGTATCACCCAGAAGCCTATTCCTCCTGATGGTAGTTTTAGCGGAAGGCTTCTTTCGGTAGTTAATATCGATGGTTTGATGTCCGGTATATCTTTGCCATTTACCAAAGTCAGAGGTTCTTTATTCAAAAGGACAATGCTGAAAAACAATTATTATATATTTAGATTCATTTCTTTGAAAGTATGTTTAAAAATTAAATCTTAAATAATTTCGAAAAGAATTTCTAAATTACTAAACTTACTCTGCAAACATTTTGTTTGGAGCATCTAATCCTGGCTGCAGAATATACTGATGAAGTTCTTTTACTTTGATTCCACTGAGTTTTGCCACTATTTTTGATGGCGTTAAATTGATTCCAAAAACTGTAAGGGATCCCTTTTCGTATTTTGACGAAGGTTTCGTGCATTGACAGTAAAAATGCACATGAGTGCGATTTCCAGATAACACTTTTGTATCCAGTACTTCAGGACCAACCAAACTTTTGTGGAGTAAAGACACCCAGAAATCCTGTAAACAAGAACAAAAGCAATCGTAAAAATATAAAAGTGTATAAGCATTTAGGGGGAAATCAAAAGCCACAACACGCTATTTTGAACACTTTTTCTAACCATCCCCTTTCCCGTGACAGATCACCCCACAAAGTTTAAAAGTCCCTTGGTGATGTCACACATAAAAAATTCCCCCCTCCTCACACCATTTTTAAACAAAATTTCTTTAGAATTTCATTTGGTAAACGCCTAAAATAAATCCAAAAACATATCTTTCTAATATTTGAAAAGACGGCACAGGCCAAGATATGTTGCATTTTCAATAAAATAGTTGAATTTTCAGTCAAACAGCAAAATTGATAACTAAATAGTCAAATTTACAATCAAACTAGAATTAAATTTAACCATCGACAATTAGACATGTGAAAAAATAGTTGAATCTTCAAGTAAAAAAAAAATTTCAGAAGACAGTTGAATTTTCAGCCAAGGACTTTTCTAACAAAAAATACTAGTTGTCAATCTATAAAGAGTTATTTTCAATACCAAAAGAGAAATATTTAAGAAATCTGTTAAATTTATGAAGCAAAAGGTGACTGTTAAAAAAATATTTAAAGTTTTACCTAAATCATTTTTCAACAAAAATTGTGAGTTTTCAACAATAAAAATATTTTTAGCAAACATGTTCCACCCAGTAGTGGAATTTTTAATAAAAACCATTAATTTCTAATTTGACACATACTAGTTAATATTTTAAAAAAAATCTAATTTCAAATCAAAGATCGTGGAGTTTTTAACCCAGAAAGATGAATTTCTTTTTTTAAAAACTTGAATTTTCAACAAAAAAGATCGTTTTCCATCAAATACTTGTATTTTTAATTAAAAATAAAAGAAATAGGTTAATTTTCCATTGAAAATGTTAATTTTAAACAGAAAAAATAGAAAATTGTAACAAAATACAACCAGATAAAAACTATCAATTTTTTAACAATGATGGAATTTTTACAACGAAATAATAAAAAAGCTTCAACCAATCAGGTGAGAATTGAACGAACTAGTTGAACTTTAAATTAAGTGTTAATTTATCGACCAAAAAATATGAATTGTCAATGGAAATTCTTTACTTGCATTAAAAAAAATCAATTTACATTTGAAAATAAAATAAATAAATTTTTAGTTAAAGAAATAATTTTTAGCCAAAAGCAAATAAGTTGACAACAAAGCAGTTGAATCTATAACGAAATAGTAAACTTTTTAACGAAAAGAGACGAATTCAATATTATAGAAGATTTGTGAATGAAAAAGAATCGACTTTGAACCAAAAATAATTGGATTTTCTTATTGGATTCTATTAATTCAGTTTGTTCCTAATTCAAATAAAAGGAGGGAGAAGGATTCTTAAAAACAGGAAAAACTAGAAATTCTATTAAAAAAGGGTAAATGGGGAAATAGAAAAAAGAGTGTAAAGTCTGTATTTAGATGTGTTTTTAAATTGTAAAATAAAATCACTCATCTTAATTTATTAGAGCATTTCAAAAAATTGTTAGACCGATTTATATTTTTCATGTATGATTTCACATTATTGTACTAATAAATTGTATATTAAAATAATGTTTGTTAGAATTAAGAAAGTTTTAAAATATTTAATTTATTACCGGAGTGGGTTTAAATAAATTTGAATTATCTGGTTGCCTCATCAAAACTTGAGCACCAAGTTTAGCTACATTTCCAAGTCTTCGAGCCCACACGACCGCTCCAATGAATTTCTCCTTGCATTCCTCTGGCTTTGATTCAGCTGAAAAGTAATAATTATAAAAGCGTAAGATTATAAAAAAAATGTAAACAAAAATGAAATTATAATTAATATTACAACTGAATTTATATTTTTCATATTGAGTCCTAATTTAAAAATATTACCTATCCATAAAGGTTTCTTCAATGTTGAACGTCCTAGGATTTTGTATAGATTTTCCTTGTCAGTTAACAAATTGTCATATTGAACGGAGAGACTATCATCATTATAGCAGACACCAGAGAAGTCACTGAAATGATTTAAATTGATCCAAGTAGTGTATTCAGTTATAATATTGTATTTGATTTCAATTAAAAATTGTTTCGTTGTTATTAAAATTTAGATGATATAAAATAATTTAAAATACAAGCGTTAGTATATTTAAAAAAATTAGGACTGAAACGCATAAGCTTTGAAATAATTTTAATTGAACAATTTTAAGTTACAAATCTTAGGTTGGTCAATTAATATTTAAAATTCTAACTTTTCCAAATTTAACTATTTATAGAAGTAATTTTTTTCATAAGCTTAAAACAGTAAAATGGTGTAACGAATTGCGCAAGGAGGTTTGTAACATTATAGTGTTGCGAAAATTTACTTTCTTTAGTATATGCGCTAAAATAACTATTTCTATAAATCACTCAGAAATAATTTAAAAATTGAAACATAAAATGGATTATTATATATTTTATCGTTTAAGATCCACTAATCACAAATATTTGAAATTCAGAATTAAAAAAATTTTCGATTAAGAAATTATTTGATTGTAGTAAAAAGTGTCAACTCAAAGAGCATAAAAATAAAAAAATTTGAAATAGAAAACGCTTATAAGAAAAAACAATATTTAATATACACTAAATTTTTAATAATATTAAAATAAAATATTTTAAATAGAAAAAACTTGCGTTTGAAAACATTCAAAATTTAATATATGTACATTGTTTTTTTTTTAAATTATACTCTTTCTAAATTGAAAGTTCTAAAAATATAATCAGTTATGAACCAAAACAAAATTAAAATTTTTTCAGTTTTATTCTATATTCAAACGAGTTTTAAATCCAGTTGAACGATATTCATTCTTACGTAAATAGAATTACGAAAAAATAAAAAATGTCTAATTTAAAGCAATTGATATTAAAGATTCTTAACTCATGAGTTTCAAAAAAAATTAATTTTTGTTTTAAAGAAAATTAGGTTTACATTTGTACAACTTTGAACTAGATGTGCTTACAATTGAACTTAAAAAATAGAATACGTAAAAATGAAAAAAATTGAAAATAAATCCATTTAAAATGAAATTCTCTAAAATTAGAAAACTTTCGGTAATTGTTTACTTTAATGACTTCTCCAAATTTTCAGTAAATTGTTTAAAACTTTTTCAAAAGTCTTCTTTTTAGCCCAGAAGTAAAATGTCATTCTGAGAAGATCTAAAACAGTTTCATATTTTTTCCCAGAAACCCAAAAACATTACAAAGCTGTGAAAATCACTTAATAAAATTTCTCTTAATATAATACATTTATTCTGATGGGGCTATCCCTTCTCGAACTACAGGGGGTGAAATATGCATCCCCGAGCTAAGCGGGTATTTTCGAATCGTCATAACTTCGTTTTTACAAATCAGAATTTAATTTTTTATGAGTGATTCCTTAATGGTTTTTCATCGAATCTATTGTTTTAAATTTTTTATATTTTATAAACAAATTACCATTTAAAATGTTTATTTAACATTTACTACTTTTCGGGCAGTTTTAACAGTTTTAAACGTATTTTTAAACAAAAGCTTGACTTTTTTCACATAAAAATGTTGTTTGGCGTTTGGTATTGAAAATATTTATGTAGATATGCAAAGATATCCGAGCGAAACCCTCCCTCGTGCCCTCGGACAGTTCGGCCAGTCTAGCCGAAACATCGACTGACGTTGTTACGTTCATATTCGATTCATTCAAAAATTCTTTTCATTCGTACAGAAGCTTGCTAAAAATTAATTTCAGCGGTTCGTAATGCATCAAAAATTTTTGCATATAACTATAAACAAATTAGGGAATACAAGTCTTTTTTAAAAGAGCGTTCACCCCTCGTCATTCCATAATGTTTTTTTGTGGTTTTGCTGTATCATTTCAACATTACCGCCATATAAAACAGACATGTGAAAGGCTTAAATCAATTAACAAAAGTTTAAACTATTCATATAAACAAATTATATACACGGAAAAAAATATGAAACTGTAATATCCCATTAGGAGTGCAGGAATCAGTTGATCCCAATTTAAGTTTAATATTAAATGCAAATTAGTAAAATAAATTCCCATTTTAGTTGTACATATGGCCCAAACAGATTGCAACTATCTTGTACTGTGTTTAGAAACAAATATGCCATGTTTGAGATAATTTGTTTCCAAAATAGTTAGGTGACTCCGCGCCTCCCAGCTTGGGAACGAATCAGTCCCATAGCGCAGAGAGAGTGACTACTACAGTCAATAAGATCGGCGCGATCCGTCTTTTGTTATTTGTTCGTCCTTTGTGACACACTTTTTTATTATCACAAATTTTTGGTGATAATAAGTTTCGAAACTAGACAACTATTTGGTTCCATATTTTTTCCGTGTAGGATTCGTCCTTCCTTTGGCTGGATTAAACTTGGTCTCGTGAATAGCCGAAAAACACAAGGCAATCACATAGTCTGTCATTTGTTCCTTGGCCTCAAGCAAAACGTTGCCACTGCATTACTCTACTCTGACTTCAGTCTCCTGAAAGGTGAAAGCAGCCAACGTGTAGTGTTTAGAATTTTTCTGTGTGTGTTTTCTGTGATTTCTTGCGTTTCATTTTTGTTTCTTAGTTCAGTGGTTTTTGTTCATTTATTTCAGGTTATAAGTTCTTTTTCAAGTCTCTTTACGAATCGTAGATTTTGAAGCAAAGTGAGATCCCTAAAAACCTTTCATGGTCATCTAGCGCAGCATATGTTTTCACAGCATATGTGCAAATCCTTTCCGTAAGGAGAAACATGTAAAAGGAATTGATCTGAGGCTTCTAACGGAAAATTAGCAAATAGTGTTTCCTGATTTGCCGAAAGGCAGTAAAATATGTGGTGATTGTAGAAAAGAATGTAGAACTCTCAATTTACAGCCATCCAGAGTTATAGAAGAGCCTAATATTATTGAAGAGGAAGGGATAAATAAGGAGACAGATTTTTGCTTAACAATGAGAAATGGAAAAGAAGGATGCAATGATGAAAATCACTTAGCGGGTCTCGAAGGCCTAAATCAAATAAAAGAAACATTAGAGCAGAAGGGCACTACATATTTAGAAAAGATTTGTCCACTCACCCTTGCGCCTAAGTCTTGGAGTCGCAGACAAATGATGCGAGAATTCGGTGAATCTGAACGTGAAGCCAGAAAAGCCAGAGAGTTAGTTGCCAAAAGTGGAGTTTTGACTTTTCCGGAAGCCAAAGGAGGATTAAAATTATCAGAAGAAATTGAAAATTTGGTAATAAACTTGTACGAAAATGACAAGAATAGTAGACAGATGCCAGGTAAGAAAGATTTCATGTCTGTCAAAAAACTAGACGGTACTCGTGAGCAACAGATGAGACTGCTTCTGTACAATCTTTCAGAATTATATGCCACATTTGTAGCCCTACATGAAAATGTGAAGATGGATTTTCGAAATTCGCACAACTAAGACCAAAGCACTGTGTTTTAGCTGGAGAAAGTCGAACTCAAAATGTTTGCGTCTACGTTTATCATAAAAAGGTAAAGTTACTGTTGAATGCGATTGATATTAAGCATTTAACTGAGGAAACTGACAGACAATTGTCAGATTCTCATGACTGCCTTGAAGAAATTATGTGCAGTGAACCCACTAACGTCTGTAATTTTAACGAATGCGAATCTTATTCTCACATTGAAAATTTTAAAAAGTATCTGAATGATCTATTGGACGTGAATAATTTCGACATACCACGTTTTGCAGTAAACTGATAGAAGCACTTTGTAGACCGAAATAGCAGACGCTGATGCTTTCGTAGAAGCACTCTGCACAATAAGGTTTGTTTTTAAAGCACCTTAAAATTTTACTAAAGGAAGGAGGGTACTTAATTTTGCTTGAATTTGCTGAAAATTATGCTTTTATCATTCAAAATATTGCAATAATAATGGAATAATAATAAAGCAACTACATTTACGGTAGTTATTTATTACAAAGATGGAAACGAACTAAAGTATTTTAGCATGGCAATCATCTCAGATTGTTTAAGTCATGTCACTGTAGCTGTGTTTATATTTCAAAAGCTCATCAACG